>CAJUYH010003454.1:0-32455 GCA_910591685.1 Galerucella tenella | reverse complement strand
ATAAAATTTGACAACAAAGTTTTGTAGTCTTAAACTTCAAAATATTATTGATTGTCTAGCTGTCATATTTTTTTCGTTGTGTCAGATAGGGACCAAAAATTATTTTATCATTATTTAATCATGACAAAGGTAGCTGGAACGCTACCGAAACGTCGAAATAAAAAAATAAAAAAAACATTATTGTGGTTTTCATTCCCAAAAAATAAGAGAAAAAACTAATCGACTTTGTTAAGAAGCTGAATTTGTTTGGTGAAATCTGAATAGGTGTGATCCAAAATAGACTCTTGCCAGTCGCAATGGAGGGCCTTATAGACCCACTTAACACAAACCTAACCTAACCTAATATTTTGAAACACTATGCGAATGAATTCTTCTTTAATATCATCCTCGTATAATGTCTGCATTGATTTCGTTAATTCAACAATTGTTTTGCGGGTTATATTGATCATTAGGTCGCAGTAGCAGTATTTTGTAATTGAGACAATAGAGTACACGCATATTTCGTATTTTGCTTAGATATTAATTGATAACAGTAAAGTTGATATCAAAAATAACTAATAATAGGAAATGAACCAGTCTCCATTGGAAATTACTTCCGAATTGTAAAATAAAATTCAAATTTCATTGCAGTTTCCGACCACCACCCGAGGATGTCCGAACGCTACCGATGATACGTATGATGTCATACCATGTGATGACTTTTGTCAATATGGCCGGTATTGCATTAGGTTCTGTGTAGTTTTGTGTTTATATTGTATTTTAATTAACTATTAATTGCTTCATCGACGTAAAAATATCATTTATATTTTTGTTTGAGACCATTACGTGTTTATGTGTGCATTTTTTTATTTCTAAAGGTCAACGTAAAGTGGAAAGTGGACATAAATATTCGATATTTCCGAGGATATTTTAAAACTTTTGGAAGAAAATATTTTATTTACTAGTTCAGTGTTCAGTGACGATTCTTTGATATTTTGTGAGTGAAGATATAGCTAGCGAAGGTTTTGTAAAAGCACAAACTGATAACTTGCCCAAAGTAGACTCATTTATGCTGCTCGAATTTATGAACGTCAACAAATTTAATGACGTCACTCCATGGGGCAGCCATATTTATGACGTAAAGCGCGTTTTGGCGGACTTTTATGAATTTTATGATTTTTGAAGTCGTTTTAGAAGTAAAGTTTATAATTTTTTTGAGAAAATAGACATACAAAGTGTTAGGAGACCTTATAAATCGTCAATTCCCACCAATAGCAAAAATTTTTCAATGACTTAATTATTTATAGTTAAAGCTTCCGATGTGATTAAATTTCTTGTTTTTATGGTAATAATAATATTTATTTTTATTTGAAGAACGCATGTATATCCACTTCGATTTTTATAAAACAAGAATGATTAAATCACATGCAACGATCATCTATGTAAAAAAATCTGATTAAAGTACAATATGGAATCGTTGACGAATATCAACAAAAGAGTACTTCCGGTCGTCTATAATGGTGCAATCGGAAGTTGGGCGGGAGCTGACTTTATAACAGCACTGACGATTTTATAGTCTAGGAAATATTTCTTTTTAAATAATGTTCACAAGATTTCTGTTCAATGTTTCCAGTATAACAACTTAAAATACTTAAAGACTGCTATAAAATGCTTCTAATACATTTGTTAAAATAATGTAATGACTATTGAAGGACATATGTATATTGTAGAAATTGTAGCCATTAGTTTTGTTAAGTTGTATTTTTATTTTTAACATAAGTCACATTATTTGTCTTGTCAATTTAGGTGACAGAAAAAAGTCAGTGATTTTATGAAGTTTAATGAATTGTATTTGAAAAACGGAAGAGTTGTGAAATAAATATTAGTAATAGTCATAATTACTTTCCTTGAGGTTTTACTAATACATTTTTGGATATATCACGATCATCATATACTACGATATATTTTGGGAAGTCCTTTCAAACGGGTAGTTTGATTGTGAATTCAACATATATTATGGGACTATAAAAACTTGGAAGAATTAGATGATTTTTAATTTAATATAATACGATATAACAACTAAGGTGGATTTTAATATTGTCAACAGGTAATATTTGTGCTGCTACTTTTTGTTGGACTCACCCCCAGTGGCAACGCCTCCTAAGACTTAGGCGTTTTATAATATATTGGCAACACCAAATATATGTTGTTTGACATCATGCAACATTGTTGCCGACCCAAACAATAGCAGGAAGAAAAGATAGATATTAACCTCAAAAAATGATTTATTGAAACTTAATATAAAGTTGATTATTATTTAAAATAAAGATAGCTACAGTGGGAAAAGCTCAGAGAAAAAAAAATCACTGTCGATTATCAAAAGAAAAAACATCAGTCACCACAATCAGTTGATAGGTATAACTGATAGGTAAACAAACTCCTGTGGAACAAACAATACTTAGAAATGGCTCTAATGGCGTACAGAAATCTGGCAGGAGGAAATTGGGGTTATTACCCAAAAATCTTGAGCTGGAAAGTCCGATTATCAGTTCCAAAATGGTAAGGGAATGCCTAGGTAAACTCAATGAACTAGGCGAGAGCAATATAGTCACCTTAATGTGGATTCCAGGACATACTGGAATAGAAAGGTAGTGAAATAGGAGATACCTAGCAAAGTGGAGGACTCAAATCCCCCTCTTGCGAGTCGGAACCCTTTTGCGGTATCAGTTCCAATGATATATCTGAAGAAATAGGCGAAGCCGAAAAAAGAGATCTTCAGAAAGATCTAGTAGGGCTTAGGCAATCAATGATTCTTCTGGGTGACTACAACTTGTTGAGATCAAATAAATGCACAAGTCTAAGTGAAACTGCACTAAGTGTTTTAACAGGGATCTTGACGGGACATTGTCACCTGAATGGATAACTGAAAATGCTAAAAATAGTGGAGGAAGAAGAATGTAGATACTGTGACATGGAAGAAGAGACCTCTATCCACATACCTGCGAATTGCACTGAATTCAGAGTCCTGGGGAGCAACACCGAGATAGAAGAGGGACATTTACCTAATAGCCTGTAGATACAGGTGCAGCCAATGTTCTATTGGGTTTTCTCTTACCTTACATTATTTCCACAGTCTTTTCACTGTTAAACATTTTTCTTCGATTTTGCATGGGCAGTCATAGCTTTTTTTTTAAATTTTGTTATACTTTAAATTCGTTTTATTTAATTATTAGGTTTATGTTAAATTATTCCTGGTCTATAAGCGTCAAAACAATTTTCCACCAACACTACAATAATATTACAGGGAAACACGGAAACCAATACATCACTATACGATATTTGCATCCACTTCAATTGATTCTAGTGTGAACAAGTGTTTTGACTGTTAACAATCGCCCGTTCATTTTTTAATTATCTCGAAATTGGTCTTCAATGATAAACAATATAAAGATTAATTAGTATTTTTTTCGCGGTTCTAATGCAGTACTTTTGATGTTTTCGAATGGTTTAGTTGGTGCGAAATGTTTAATAAAAAAAGAACGGAATCGAGAAAAAGTGCAAGATATTGTAAATTGCAAGAATTAGTTTTAACGAATTCCAAATTAAAATTTTGTCCCGATCAGCTGCAAAATTTAAATTATATTATTAATAAAAGATTGCAGCAAAGCATTGTACCAGGTGAGCGTTTAATTGTTTTTTGCTTGATCTAAAACCAAAAGCTCGTTCTGTTGGTATAGTACATTCAATAGCCTTCTTGGTGTGCGTCATCGTTTTTGACGTATATCCGGGTTTTCGGTATGTCGTTTATTTTATTTGCTATTCTGACATATAGCTAACCTCAAGTTTGATAAATAAAATCATGAGGATCGTATTCAGCCAAATTCGAAAAGGACATGAAATTAATAATTACCAGCTTCTTTTTCTAACTGAAAATACTTGAGAATTTTCAAAATGTTGATGTTTTTTCGTGTATCTAGGCACATTTTTGTATTATTTAAATACATATATGATTAATATTAACTTTTCATAAATACTAATTGACCGTAAGCAAAAAAGTACAGACCTGACGAGAACTGTCAGTGGGACAGTAGGCAAAAACGTAAGACACATTGCACCTACGTAAGGTGCGTCTGCATCCTATTTTGAGTGATATAATTTCTTCCGATTGATAGGTCGCATTTCCGCGTAATCTAAGCATTAACTGATCAAATTTTCAAGTCAAAGATTAGGGCTAACGTTTGTAATTAGGCAATCTAGTGACCTGTCAAATAAAATTCAATATGGCAACACAGGGCAAACAAATGTGATTTAATACATTGTAGACCGTGGATTTTGGTATACATAAGTGTTTATTTTGGAGAAAGGTGCTTTTATTTTGCTTTGGTGTCTCTATAGTAATAATATACAATACAAAGTTCAGTTTTATAAAATGTTTAAACTGGGTATATCAACTTTTGGTTGTGTACCTATATAAGAACATTATTTTTTTGTGGTTTTTAGACTATCAAGAATTATTATTTAATATTTACGGGTAAGTACACACTGACTAAAACATATACAATATTATAATAAAAGTGAAACTTTTATGACATTGCTGGCATTAAAAACTTATTTGCTTGAATTGGAAGATATCACCTGCAGAATTTAACTTCTATGCTTACGGATTTCAGGAGTGAAAAACCTACTTCAAAATGCCATCAACTTGTGAATTGTAGTCAGTTTTGTGGGAGCCTTTCAAAGCGAGACCAAGTAAGCTTTTTTAAGGTCCCAGCTGTTTTAAAGAACACATTTTTGGTGCACAAGAATGAATAAAGTAAGAAGCGTAGAGAAATGTGGTAAGCAGCAATCAATAGAGATGATTTAACAGAATCAAAAATCAAATATCAGGCTGTATGTAGCAGGCATTTTGTTCAGTTTTGTCCAATAACAATATTTATAAACACCAAGAAAAGTGATATATTCTAAATAAAAAATACTAATCAAATGGACAATATACTAAACACTAATAAAATATACTAAATTGAAGCAAAATTTACTAATAAATTCGACTAAAAAGTCTTGAGCACTGTGTTTATGACTGAATAGACAATATAAAACTAACCTATCTATTTAAATTGTTTGCCCTGCACGGCCATATTAGGTCACGTGATTTGTATTGCCTAATACATTTAAACGGTTCATTATTGTGATATTTTGACTAGGATTAATCACAGACCTGCCTTTTTCCATTTATTTCAACGTAATGTATTAGGACATTAGCAATCGATGACGCACACCAAAAAGGGTATTAATATGAACTCTACCACACATTTTTTAGTTGAAATCTCGAATTAACTTCTTTAAATGTCCTAGAGGCAGTGTTTAATACATTTCGCTTATTTAACAAATAATGATCTTATCAACCTTCATTGCGAAAAAAATTTAAATTCATGGAACATATAAACTACTTACTTACTCATAACAATTTGCGTTGTATAATTTGTTTGTCACAAAAAAAATTGTCGTGGTTGAAGAGTCAAGTTAATAGTAATGTTCTTCTGTACAATAAGTTAAAACAGATGCTGTTGCGTGATCCACAGTTGTTGTCGAATTTACTGGTGTCATTAAAAATATTGTTAGAATTACATCTTTTTAAAGACGTCTCATTAAGAAAATAAAATTAGTATTGAACGTGTAGATGGACTTTAATATTCTGTAGTTCAACTGCACCGTTTCTTCTTCTAAGTTATACTCGTAACATTATTTAAAGTATTCTTACAGTTTCCTGTAACATTGTCGATGATTGTCTACAACCAGAATGGTTGGCGTTAAATATCTTGTGGATACCCAGACAGCACAGGATATCCTCAGGACGTCCATATTGAGTCCTAAATTGGTCCCAACGTCCCACAATTATTTACAATTTTTAGGTATATAATAACCAAAAACCAAAAAATACAAATCACCTCATTCTATGTTTTTTAATTCAGCACATTTATTTCTATTTATTAAATGCGCATGCGTGACAGCACATTCGCCATTTCGGCTCCCACCATCTATGTCAGTCGCCACTTTGGTTGTTTTTCGTTGCTGTGTGTGTAATATAATTAGAGATAAAAGTATAAATTATTATATTTGGTATAGATAAGTGTTGTGATATTTAATATAATGTGTTGTTAAACCCAGTGGTACATATTTCACGTAAGTGTGAATAAAATAACATCATTTTATCCCATTTATTAACATGGCATTCATGAAAAATACTATATGCGTGCCAAGAGACTTAAAGTTGCCGTATACTGGCAGGGTCGGCATTCTGTGCTGAAGAAAACCACCGTTGATTGTAGTAGTAGTAGTGATGTATCTCATCGACAAATTATTTTAAATGGCCCCATGGAAAATGCAACAGTGCATAACCTCAATCCTGATTTTCCTACAAAAATTGAACTAATATATGTGGAAGGCATAGAAAATTTTGGAAATTATTCTGTTCTGGTCCTTATATATGAATGTATAAAAATTTCAATAAATGTATATAGACATATTATGATATTTATTCTCAATAATTTTTCCTGTGTCCATTAAAAAGGTCCTACGAAGGTCCATTAAAAAAATTAGAGGACGTACTTGGGAGGTCCATTAAGGGACGTAGAAGAAGAAAGACAGGTTGTGAACAGACGGACAGGGACTTTGGTTTTTGGTGAAAATTGGCAAAATGGCACTATAAAATATAAATAATATGATGAAGTAATGAAGCGGCTTCCAATTAAAATTTATGAAGGCCTTGCGAGTCGCAGCGGCCCAAATTTCAATAACGACGAAAGTTTTTATTTGTGTGTGTGTGTGGTGGAGAATGGCCTCAGACATAGTCTATTAGCCACAGAAAATTGAAAGTTAGTAAGAAATTGAGATATCAAAGCGTTTGTCTAAATAGATAATTTAGACTTATTTATGAAATTCACTATAGCATCAAGTACATACTTATCCATGTTTGCCAAAAGAGTGGTTATATTTGTGGGAAGAGGAAAATTGAAATCGATCAGAGAATTGTAAAGTTCGGTTGTTGCTATTTTGTTTTCAATGCATTCAAAGAAAATATGGTTCAAGTCTCCTACTGATACATTGTTACAGGAGCAAGCTGGAGAATTCACAATACCTATTTCAAAAAGATGATTCGGGAAACGACCATGATTCATTCTTAAACGAGATATGATGGAGGTATATTGTTTTCTATAATCAAAATTAGAGATATGAGGAATCTTAGTTGGTAAAGTAGGATGCAAAAGAAAATATTGACTATTAGATGTTTTAGCGAAATCGGCGTAAGACTGCTCCCAATTGGTTCTAATATATTTCTTATAATCATTTAAAAGGTCTGAGAAAACAAAAAGTTTAGTAAAAGTGTTCATTTTGGAGGCTCTCTTGGCTTCCAAGTCAACGTACTCATTTCCTTCTAAACCGCAGTGCCTTTTTACCCAAATAAATACAATACTTTTTTTCGAGGTTTTTAATTCACTTAATAGTTTTTTTATTTCTAAAATTGTATTTTATCTGTAGTACTTGAGAGGGGAACCTTCTATAGCCTGTAATACTGACTTGGAATCACACATAATAACAGCTATTTGGATCGGATTTAAAGTACACCAAGTTAATGCTTTTGATATGGCGAAAGCTTCTGCAGTAAAAACAGAACAATAGTTGGGAATTCTAAATCTTTCCACATAATTAGAGTTTGAAACAAAAAATGCTGCGCCAGTTCCTTCATCACATTTCGATCCGTTTGTATTTGTATTTGATGCATTGAGTGGCAAAATATGAAAAAAATCGTCGAGTGTGAGCAAAGAGATGGGATAACGTGAGCAGAAAAAGATACTGCGTTGGATAAAGTAACAAGAGAGTTCAA
This sequence comes from Galerucella tenella, assembly GCA_910591685.1. NCBI lineage: Eukaryota > Metazoa > Arthropoda > Insecta > Coleoptera > Chrysomelidae > Galerucella > Galerucella tenella. The sequence goes on along the minus strand of CAJUYH010003454.1, from coordinate 24,594 downwards.
AGCTAATGCACCCGCAGCTATTCTCAGAAACAGCTCCAATCGATCTTCTTATAGTGATAATAGTAATTTGTCTGTTTCTTTTCGTAATCGAAACTTTTTAAAACAAAATCTTGTCTGGGAATTATATTCCTGGGAACACAAAACCCAATTACATCCATTTTGTAAAGGTCATTAAAAAGCTTTATATTTATTATTAATTCCTCTCTATGTGCCAGTTTCACAATATGAGTTGAATGATGATGGTTTTTTTTAACAATGGGAATGCACCTAATCTAAAAGATTAATCAGCATTTTTGCTTTAACCTAAGTTCCTAAAAAGTTTGTAATCTAGATGTCACCTGCGGTCCATCCTAGTTTTTAACGTAAGCTCACTTCTATGTTGTGGCTACACAGCACAGCACTCTGCTTTACACTTAACACTCACACAAGCTCAAACGGTGTAGTTCTTTTGAGCCTTCGCATCTGTGGTTGATTGTCTAGTTGGAGCACATCAAGGTTGGGATGTTTATGGAGCCTCTCTTCATGTCTCCTGGCGACTTTCTTGATTTCATCCGGGATAGATTCGACTTGGAGGTCTCTATGAAGATCGTTGTTCCGAATATACCAAGGAGCATCTGCAATATTCCTTAATATTCGGTTTTGGAACGTTTCTAGGCATCTTTAATTGCTTTTTTTTTGTACCACCCCATAGTTGCAGGCCATAAGTCCACACCGGTTTCAGAACCTGTTTGTAAATTAATAATTTGCTCTGAGTGGAAAGCTGCCAGTGCCTACCTATCAACCAATACATATTTTTATATTTTATCTTCAACTGTTCCGTTTTTTTCTTAACATGTTCCTTCTACTTCAGTTTGATGTCCAGATTTAAACCGAGATATTTAGCTGTTTTCTTATTAGGAACAATACTGTTATTTAGGTTGATTGGAAGGTAAGTTATTCTTTTGTTGGTGAAGTTTATATGGACTGATTTGTTTTCATTAAATTTTATACGCCATTTTTTAAACCAATGTTCTATATCATTGACTGCATTTTGTAGATTGGCCGTTGTTTCTTCTATAGTTACTCCTACTGCTAAAACTCCTGTGTCATCAGCAAATGTGGCTAATATTATGTTTTCTCTCTCCGGAATGTCAGACGTATACAAAAGATATAGTACCGGCCCAAGAACACTGCCTTGTGGGACCCCTGCGTTTATTGGTTTCAGCTCAGAGTACTCATTTTCCATTTTAACTCTAAATGTTCGCTGGTATAGGTATGACTGAAAAATTTCAACCAGTTGCAGAGGAAATATTTTCTTCAGCTTCATTATCAGGCCTTGGTGACATACTTTATCGAACGCTTTTGCGATATCCAGAAATATAGCTGAGCAAATTTTATTTTCTTCCAATGATTTCTCTATTTCAGTTATTATCCGATGGATATGATCTATAGTAGAATGTTTATCGCGAATTCCAAATTGGTGTGAGGGGATAATGTTTTTTTGTACAATTATATAGTTCATTCTTCGTAACAACAATTTCTCAAATATCTTTGAGAATACGGGTAGAAGGAAATTGGCCTGTATGACGTTAATTCATTGGTAGATTTTCCTACTTCAGGTATCATTATTACCTCCGCAGTTTTCCATAGGATGGGAACATACCTGAGCCTAAATGATGCATTAATTAGAGTAGTAAGCTTTACTATAGCTTTCCTGGGTAATTTTTTTAATATCTCACCACTGATCAAGTCAAAGCCAGGAGCTTTTTTTGTATTGATGTTCTTTATTAGTTTGTGAACTTCTTTTGTAGTAACCAATGATATGTTCTCAGACTCAGTGGCTTCCTGTTCATCATCTACTTGAGTTTCCTCAGTATTTGGTTGAAAAATATTTTCTAAGTAGCCAGCGAAAGTGTCCACTTTCTGTTTGGGATTCATTCATTCATTCATTCAAACGTTTGGGTTGTGCTCAACAGCCCGGGCACTTGACCTAAGTCATTGTACCATTCCCAATGTTATCTACTTCCACTCCAAAAGTTTCGTGTCCTCTATATAGGCCACTAGCTTATTTGGGGGGATTTTAAGTAGTTCTGATGGTTGTATAGTTTCCTTTCCAAAATGCTTCTGTCTGAGTCCCATGTCCCATTTTCTTTTCGTATAGGAGGTATATTTTGAATTGGCTTATTTAACTGTTTGACCGCCTTCAAAAGGGAGTAATCAGTTAGTTCACTCAGGTATTTGTTGACTGATTCATTTTTGATTTTTTTAATTCCTCTTTGTAGTCGTTGTGTAAGCCTATTTAACTTATTTTTATTTTCTGCTGTTCGTGTCCTTTGCCATAGCTTCCTAGCCTTTCTTTTTTCTTGAATCAGCTCTCTAATTTCTTTGGGATAATTGTACCCTACTGTTTTTCTTTGGATTACGGGTGAGTTGTTCCAGGCAGCCTCTTGGATATTTGTCATGAACAGTTCAGTTTCTCGTTCCAATTGTTCTACTGTTTGGATATACCCATTCAGCTCAATTTTATCATTAAATTCATATTGAAAGCTTTTCCAGTCCGTAAATTTGTTAGTCAGAGTGGGTTTAAGTTCAGTGGTAACAATATGCTCACTTATGGTTAACAGAATTGGAGAGTGATCGGATATAAGTTCCTCTACATCCTCTACCTTTATAAAATTTGTAGCCACATTTCTGCATATGAAAAAGTCCAGGAGATCCAGAATTTTATTTGGATCACTCGGCCAGTAAGTGGGTTTACCAGTAGAGTGCCATCTACATTTGTGTTCAATTATAGCATGATGTAATTCTTTACCTTTAGCTGTAGTGAGTCTGGAGCCCCAACAGACATTTTTTGCATTAAAGTCTGCACCCACTATGTATTTTTCACCCAGGGTTGATAGGAAGTTAGCATAATCTTCTCTTTTGAGGTTATATCTAGGAGGGAAATACGCAGCTGCAATGTTGAGCATGTATTTTTTAGTTTTAACGGTAATAAAAGTCGCTTGTATTTCTTCAGTTTCAATTTTTTCGCGTTCCCAGTGGGAAATGCTATTTTTGATAACAACAGCAGCTTCGCCTCTGGCTGAATTATGTGGGTGTATGGCATGATAGATAACCTAGTAGTCTGATAAATGAATGTCTCGTCAAGTGTGTTTCTGTAATTAGGCATATATCCACCTTTTGAGTTTCTAGTGTTACTAATAACTCTTGCTGATGTTGTAAGAGTCCATTTGTGTTCCATTCAAGTATCCTAAGATAATGGCGAATCAAGGTCTATTGGTTAGTGTCTCGGTTACCATAAGAGCTTACTACCGATAGTAAGACTGGGTGTAAGACCTCAAAGTATAATTTAACCTCACATATTACAGTTGAAACTAACTGAGCAATTTCCAGCACATGCTGTGAATAGAAAAAGAAAGTGATATATCCTTGATTAGATCATAGGTCTCTGTCACTGAAAATTGCTATGCCTCGGATTTGCAGCGAGGCAGACTTTGGCGCTGGCAGCAGATTGGATAAATATCCCGTAAACAAGACGTATAGGGAATCGTTTTCCCTGTATAAAAGTAATTAGATTATGACCTAAAATCTATTTGAGAACGATTAATGGCTCAAGTTCTCCACCTCTATATAGCGCAACGAGACATCTGTTGTCAGCAGGGGCTATCTCCTCATAGGTGATGTAATGGTTGAGAAACGTGGTAGAAAATCTGGTTTTGAAAGTTTGCTGAACATCTCCGTTTTCTAGTGGCCGAAAAGGACAGAGATGGATGGATTTGCAGCAATTGAAGGCGTGTGAGAACAACTCTATTCCAGGGGAATACACTTTGAATAAATCAAATTTGTATACCATTACAATTGATAACTGGGCAATTTAATAAAAGTTTACTTAGGAAGCTTAATTTATGAAAAAGTACGAGATCGTTAATTTTTTTCAGTTTCCACGTGATCTTAAGGTTCCGTATAATAGGTATAGTTTATTTACGATAAAAAGACGCAAAACAAAATTTTGTGATGTTGCCAAGCTGTAGTTTTTTTCTTTATTGAACGAAAACTAGAAAAGTCAATCTGATGTTAGATTGACAAATAGCGAATACTATTACTTACGTCTCTAACAGCAGTAAGCGGGAGTAGCGGGCCCTTACTTTGGTATTCTCGTTCAAAATAGCTTAACAAAGATGTTACCATCTCTTGACATTTACTGTTCAGCTGCTTCGGCATTTTATTAACTACTCACTGCAGATTTGCCTAAATAATTAGTTATGAAAATAACTGTTTTTTCAATCTTAAACAAACAATGAATTTAAAAGCACCAAAAAAACTTGTAAATATTAGACGATGAACGTCGAAACAAACTGGGGAATTTTACCAGTTGATCTGACAACGTCTTGAAGTTTTGCCAACCCGTTAGCTATAAATTGCCCTGGCTGTTGAGGATAAATTGTATTTAAGGTTGGTTAATGAATATTTATTCTGATAAGCAGGAAACAACTAAAAATGACATCATCGTCTTTTTATCGTAAAAATCCTATATGCATAAATTGTAACTGCTTTACTTTATTCGTATGTTTTTTTTTTCAGATAAATCATTGCTCCTGGCTAGATCTGTGAGTGAAAGACTGGTCCAAAGATTAGTAAGTTGCGCAGGAATGCTAGACCCGAGATTTTCTTCAAAATATTTAATTTGTAATAATCAACATGGAGAAGTGAGTAATATATATTATCTGAAATGCTTACACTTTTTTTTTCACTTAACATTAATTTTATTTCTTCAGATAAATGGGTCTAACAAACTAGATTATATAATTAGAATAGATTGTTTATCTTTGCCGACATTATATCAATCAGATTCGAAGCCAAAGTATTCTATAACAGAATCCGAATCGGAATATCCACCTGGTTATGCCAGAATTAAATTGCATACATCTACATATAAAATTTGGGGAGATTTTACGAACTCCCAAGGGTATTTAAGAAGGTAAGAACATCAGTTTTTATTGATGGTATATATTTCCCTTAGGAATTTTAGGATATTTGCAGGTTTCAATTTAGGTAAATGTTCCTCTTCTATCCAGTAATTTCACAGGAGCTGTGCCCTAGGATTCTGAAGTGCTGTGCAATTAGAAAGTATGTGGATGGAGGTTTTTTCTTCCGTGCCACAAAATCTACATTCTTCTTCCTCCACTATTTTGAGCCTTTTCAGGTGCCCATTTAGGCGACAATGTTCCGCTAGGATCCCTGTTGAAACTCTTAGCACAGTTTACTTTGACTTACTACAGGTTGTAGTCATCCAGAAGAATCTTTCCAATGGTCAGATCTTCTTTTTTTCTCGTCTTTATCTATTTTTTCCAGTATACCATTGGACCCCAAAAGGGTATTTCAGTCCCCCCCTTTGCTAGTTCATCTGCTATTTCATTTCGTTCTATTCCAGTTTGTCCTGGAATCCACAGTAAGGTTAGGTTAGGTTAGGTTACGACTATACTGTTCTCGCTTAGTTCATTGAGTTTGTCTAGGCATTCCCACACAATTTTGGAACTGATTACACAAGAGCTCAGTGCTTTAATGGCTGCTTGACTATCTTAAATTATGATAATCCCTTGCCATCTGTATCCTTGATCAATATTATTGTGGGCGCACTTTCTTATGGCGTGAATTTCCGCTTGAAATATACTAGGGGTTTTTCCCAAGCTTTCAGAGTGTTTGGTTCCTGGCCCAAACATTCTTATCACATCTCCTTCTATCGCTTTCGAGCCGTCTGTGTACCATTGAATGGCATTCTTTCCAAGTCTGGTAATGGTATTTGAATCCCGTTCCTTCTTGTTGCTTAACTCCGCAACGAATTTCTTTGAAAAGTTATACTTTTTCATCATACCGTCTTGTGGCATGTCTAACTTCTAAGGAGTGAGGAGGAGGTTTTTTTTAATGATTCCCTTTCTACTTTGTCTGTTTCTTGTTCTTTCTGCAATACTTTCCCCCCCCCCATATGTAGTGGCGTGATGTTGAAAATCACTTCCATGGCTGCATTTGGGCATGTTCCCATTACTCCTGTTATGCATATACTAGCTGGTCTTTGTATTTTGGAGAGGTCTTTTCCCGTTGTCAATAGGCTAGTTCTACTACTCCACCTGCATCAACCATTTCGAGTGTAACTCTTATAATACATCTACTACTTGTTAATGCATTTCTCGTATATTATTGGGCATATTTTTGCTGTGAACTTCCTCCAGTAGCTCTAAGTATCGGAACTTTTTTAAGATACTACACCATATATTTTGCGAAGAATGGTCCTAACTGCTTGCTACGTATTGTTCTTATTTAATGCCCAATATTTAAAATTATTAATTTGACTGGTAGAGGAGAGAGGACTCAAAAGGAAATTAGGATTTTTCAAAGATCAAACGTGGTAAAACCGTCGAGTAAGTATCTATACAAAACCCCGTGAACACGAAAAGTCGTGATGAATTGTTGGTATGGTAATTTATATAAAACCTCGTTTATTAAAAAAAGTTGAGCATATTTTTTTATATCTCTTCTAATAAAAACGTTCCATTTAAAAAACAGAAATGACCAGTTTAACCCATTGTATGGATTTATTTAAACAATGCTTCAAGCGTAGTGATCCACGTGTTATGAATGTATATAAAAGATTGTATTTTTGTAGGGACAAAGTTCAAGCTAGACTGGTGGAATTACTAGCCATGGCAGCATCAAAAGAAGTTCCCAGCTCTCCGCTACATGTGGACGAATCCATCTTGTGTGGTATACCAGGAAAAGTCGTGGATTGTTACACACTTTATAATATTTTAAAAGTCCCTCCAGATAAACACGTCTACTACGGACCGGGTAATAGTATATTATGTTACTAGGAGTAGAAGGCCAACATTATTGTTGAGCCCAGATTCTTGCACTGCCGAGGCGCTAGCCGAGGCTGTGCAAACTGGGCGAAACATATAATGGGCCTTCTGCTCCGAGTAACATATACTATTTTTTCTTCAAGCGTAATAATAATATGCATTTTATAAAAAATATAGAAGGCTTTGTTTATATCTCAACTATTTAATTAATACAAACGAAAAATTACATAAAGTGTTACCTATTTATTAACAGTAATATTAAATGTGCAGTTTTGTATACTGCAGTTGTTTAAATTTAAGCCACTGCCACCGCTTTCAGCTTCGACATTTACAATTTTGTCATTGGTATACATCATATTATTAGTAAGTTGATTGTCGATTATTATGTCAGCGATTCCAGAACTATTACTTGGTTGTTCTTGCCAATTAAGTATTTTTTGTGCAGTTTGTGTTTTACTGGAAATGGAATCCTCTAAGTACCCTTCAGCAACACTGGTGGATTTCCATCCACCATGCCGCTTTAAAGCGGTAATATCACCTCCGTTGTCAACTAAAATAGTTGCGGAAGTCCTCCGAAGGCAATGTCCTGTATATTCATGAGGATTTGTTAATTTCAAAAACGTAGCAACGTCTTTTGGTACGTTTGATATTTTGTGGATACCCATTACCACACGGTGACATTTACCATTCTGGTATTTAATAAAAAATCGCTGCAGGCCAATATCATCCGGACGAAGAGCCGTATACTGTCTTACCAAATTCAAATAAAAATCGCCAATTATAGTAAACGACCGTTGTTTTTTGTTTTTTGTGTTTATGATTTTAACCAAAATTAAATTTCCCAAATCTTGGATTTCGCTAGACTTTAAATTAACAAGTTCATCGCATCTAAGGGCTCCTGTGACTCCAAATATTAATATAACCTAAAACAAACGTTGAAATAAATAAAAAAAAAAGCTGGTAGCACCGGGATTAGAACCGCTGACCTTTGCGACCGAAGACAAAAGCTCTGCCACTGAGCTACCGTCATTAAATGTTATAAGTAGGAAATGAGGTAATATTTGCTGTCAAGTTAAATATTGATCTGCTAGTAGATATCACTGTCAACGGTTTAATAAACGTAATAATGATTAAAAAGAAATAAGAAAGTACCTACCTTTGTTGCTAAATAAACATTATTTGGTGCATCCTTGAGAAATTTATCAAATTGATCTTGTGTTAATACTTTTGATTTTTTCGGTGTATAATTTTCCCCTTGGCGCTTTATAAATGCAATTAATTTGCTATATTTTTCTATTTTAACATTATGTTTAATGTTTAATTGACTTTTAATCATTGAATACTGTGCCCATAGAGTAGAACTTTTAAACTTTCTGGACAAATTCGTGAAGTATGCAAGCATAACGTTTTCCGTGTATTGCTGTACATTATATTCATTGCACCATTTTAGAAATTTTTCGTATGCAAAATCATACAGTTTACGCGACTTCGTTGGAATTAGAGTTTCAATACTGGAATTAGCTATTTCAACTAATTCCGGAGGCGTACATTGCAATTCTTGAGACATTTTTCACAAAATTTTCAAAACAGACAAACGTCAAATTAAATAAGTTTAAAAATGACAGTTCCTACCTACTTGATTACAACGCCCCATTATTTTATTAGTACAATAATGAAAATTAATTTTTGTACTAGTAAAATAATGGGATATTTCTACGGTCTGTGTTGCAAAAAGTAATATAGTTATTATTATACGCTTGAAGGAAAAATATTATTATTTCAAATTTAGAATTTTTGTTAATACCAAAACGTTTGTTTTGATATGAATAGGTGGCAACATTCCTAGATTTCCAGATCCAAGAGATTTTAGACTCGCTATCGTTGACGAACCGAATGGGATTCGATTAAAAATTGAATTTTTATCTCCGGCTTTGTCGAATATAACTATTGATGTAACGATGCTGGTGGCTATTGGAATAGATTCTTGGTCGGCTTCAACGGATTTTCCGGGAAGAATATCCTTGGGACATTCTGATTGTTTGCTGTATCACCAGGCAACAGAAACAGTAAGTATACCGAAACAGAAACAATAGCTATTTATGTAACCAGTCATGAAATGCATCATTTTGTGTAACGAGTGAAATTTTTGCGGGGCGAGCGAGTTCCCGTAAAATGACACGAGATACACAAAAAAGCATTTCATAACTGGTTACATATGTTGCTTTCGTTTATTTGGGCTTCAAGCACTTGTGCGTGACGCCTCAGTCGTCACGACTTTTAAGCAAAACGAAAACGATTTTTTAGGATCCTCAAAACCACTTGACATGTGCCAATGCCAATGAATTTCCTGTGTTGTTAGAAGAACAGTTTTCAATTATAATGTTGTTGATAATATAATTTTGCACATTTAGATATTTATAAGGTTTAAATCGTAATCGGCACAATCTTAACCTTTAAATAAATGTCAAACCGGACAAACGTCAAATATTTAATGCCCGTGGCTTGAAGCTCATACTTTTCGGTATGTGCTTGAGGGGCAAGGGGAAGGTAAGACTAGGCGTCACGCCCGGTAATAAACGAATGGAATCCAGTCACTACGAGCTGCTACTTGCAGTTAATCCTGCCAAGGCTGAGATAGTTGCTTTCACCAAAAAGAGAGGTATAAGACCTGAGGGTCTAAATCTTGACGGAGTACCACTGCCGGTGGTTGAACAGGTGAAGTATCTAGGAGTGATCCTTGATAAATCACTGACATGGATGGCAACTGGCTGCATGAGGACTACACCAACTGTTGCGATGGAGGTGATCCTTTGTCTTCGGCCTCTTCACCATGTGATCGAGGCTGAGGCGGGGAGGGCTTTTCTGCGCTTGAAACGGCTGGGATACGTGCGTCCAGTTCTGGCTCGAGCGGCTGATGAATGCCTGCGTAAGTACTACTTCGCTACCCCATATAGGGCCATGATACGGGATAGAGAGTCCTGGGAAAAAGAGAGGAATACACAGCCTAATGGGACCGTCTGGTACACAGATGGCTCATGCTCCGGTGATAGAGCAGGGGCTGGAATTCACTCCAGGAACCCAAGAACACAGGTTTGTGTACCATTGGGTGAGGGTGTATCTGCATATCAGGCCGAGATATATGCTATCTTGGAATGTGCGCAGATAAACCTATACAGAGGTTATGTGAATCGACGCATAACCATATACTCCGACAGTCAGGCAGCAATTAAAGCCCTGAGCAGCAACTCAGGACTTGCTAAAGAATGTCGAGAACGACTTGCTAATCTTGCAAGGCGGAACGTGGTGCGGCTAGAATGGATTCCAGCCCACTCTGGTTTTGAAGGCAACGAGATGGCGGATGCACTGGCTGCGGAAGGGGCGGCAGCTCCTTTCTGCGGCCCGGGCCCGACCCTGGGCCTATCAAAACAAAGAATACGCAAGGAGACGAAGAAGTGGCTGAGGAATCAGCACCTCGCTCATTGGAATGCTCTGCATGGTCCTAGACAATCCAAACTTATACTGAAGGGATGGACTGATGGACACGCCAGGGCAGCCACTGAACTACCAAGGAGTAGGCTAAGGAAGATAGCAGGACTCCTAACAGGGCACTGCTGTATAAGGAAGCACCTCTACAATCTTTACCATCCCAACGTAGTGCTACCAGAGAGATAATCAAATTTCTGCTGAACGCATGTTCTATCAACTAATTGATGTGAGAGTTATGGTAGCAGTTGCTATTTTCCACATCGGAATTTAAATACGCCACTCTTCCGATAAATGATGCATTAACTGTCATTTATGACAAATATCATGTTAATAAACCTATAAAATAACATAACACATCTTTGTTTGAACATATTGCAGATCTATTTTTTATACATACGCTGTAGGGACAAGCAGTACCGTGTGTAATATCACACACCATTTGGAGTCACTTTTGACCCCTCATAACTCAAAAACTATTTCACATAAACATGTAAAATACCTACAGCTCATATATTGAGATACATATATATGCTCCAATTTCATAAACGCAACTCAAACAGTTATTTACATATTAACGTCCAAAAATCGTAAATTTTATCACTGACAGACCTATATAGATCAAAACTCTAACTTCGTTTCAGATGACCTAGAAAGTTAAAACTTGGCATCCAGAAAGTAGATTTCATCGGGATCTCTTTCGCTTTCTTATGAACTTTTTGAAATTAGCAAAAAGTGAGAAAACTAGCAGATCATGATGAGCCTCTACAAGCTTTTTTACTATATAGGGTGTCCCATAACTAATGGACAATATAAGAACTGTAGAAAGGGGTGATAAAAATAAGTCGTTTGATACAAACATGCACCAGTAAAATGTTAATAGTAAGCGAGATATGGGGCGTTAAAGTTGACAAAATATTTTTGAAAATTCGTAATATTTAGAAAACAACTAAATGTATTGGTCTCAAAATTGGTACACTATGGTTTTTAATGGTAATAAGCATGATATTGCCTTAATTTTTAATAATACTTCTAGATGGCGCTGGTTACACAGTTAAAATTTGATAGATCAGCGGTATTTTTTTTTCCCCTGTATAATGTACATTTTATTACAAAATAATAAAAACTGCATCATTTTGGAACAAAAAAGGTATACTTGTTCAATTCCCATATTTTAAGTCGTTTTCAAGATATTGCTATTTTAATATTGCAGTGCATATCATTACACTGCAACTTAATTACTAGAATATTTTAAAGAGGGCTGTGACTATTAAAAGAACTGTCATTAATTTACTAGTTAAAAGCGAAAAGTTGTCATTACTGTGTTTTTAACTTCTGAACTAAAAATACGGCTTTCATTAAAAATGCCTAGAGGCAATGAATTTACAAATAATGAACTAAGGGATATGATTTGTGTTTATGCACAAGTAAATTATAATGCATGTGCTGCAGTTAGACGATATGTGCAGTTATATCCAAACCGAATTGTACCCAGTCGTAAAAAATTTCAAAGATTGTACTCCAATTTAGGTGAAAGCGGCTCTTTTCGTAAGAAAAATTCTGGTGGTCGACCTAAAATAATTACAGCTGATATGGAAGATGAAATTTTAACAAGAATTATAGAAAATCCTGAATTGAGTACTCGGCGCTTGCAGGCAGCTACTGGTGTAAGTAAATCAAGTGTGTCAAGAATTTTACATACAGAAAAATTGTACCCATATCATTTCACGCCTGTACAAAATTTATTACCCAATGACTTACCAAGGAGACTACAATTTTGTCAATCAATGCTCGGTAAGATCAATCAAGATCCAATATTTTTAAAAAAGGTACTGTTTACGGACGAGGCTACATTCACACGCAGAGGAGTATTTAATTGGAGAAATAACCACTATTACGATTTTGCTAATCCTCATCAATACAAAGAAACTCATTTTCAGCATGAGTTTTCAATCAACATCTGGTGTGGAATCATTGGCGATAATTTCATTGGTCCATTTGAACTCCCTAACAGATTAAATGCGGTAAATTATTTAGAATTTTTGCAAAATGATTTAGGCATTTTACTTGATGAAGTTCCTTTAATTGTAAGGCAGGATATGTGGTTTATGCAGGACGGTGCTCCCCCACATTATCCACTTATAGTCCGGGAGCATTTAAATAACAATTTTCCGCATCGTTGGATTGGACGGGGCAGTGAGTTTCCTTGGCCGCCTCGTTCCCCAGAATTTAATCCTTTGGACTTTTAGGTATGGGGATATCTAAAATCGTTAGTCTACAATAGTGAAATTCATAACCAAAACGAACTATTAGCAAAAATTCATGAAGCCGCAAATACTTTAAAAAATGGCAACGCGATGTTTTTTAAAGTAAGACAACATTTACAAAAAAGTTTACGAAAATGTATTGAAGTAAACGGTGGTCACTTTCAACATTTAATGAAATAAATGTAATTATTGTTTTTTTTCTTTTCTTTTTCCAATTAAATTGTATTCTTTGAACAACCAATGTTTTATTTAGGTAATAATTTTTAAATGCCGGCGTGGCAAGCAGCATTAAAATAGCACTTATAGTGACTTATTTTTATCACCCCTTTCTACAGTTCTTATATTGTCCATTAGTTATGGGACACCCGTATAGACACCACATTGAGAGGATTTGATACGCGTTAACATTTCAAATTGACACAAATTTGGGCTGGTATCTGAAAAAAAAATTTAGGCTTAGCTCTACCACAAAGAAATTAATCCTTATTGCTATTGTTCAAGGGAACTTATCTGGTTGGATTTGGTGTACATTCTTCAGCTTGGCAACTACGTGTACCTGCAGCTGAACAAGTTATTTTATCGCATTATGGTGCTAATAGTACTGTGAAAACCATTCTGGACATGCTGTATCTTATTTTGGACGATATTAACAGAAGTAGAGGTTCCAAAAGACATCAGGTGAGTGCTTCTAAGATCAATCAATATTTTCCAGCTGTCGGTCTGGATGTTATTATTAGAAAGAAGGGGGTTCACTGCAGTGAAAAATTCAACTGTAATTTATAGAATAAAATTTTTTTGGTAAAAATGGTGAGATCGTATAAAACAGCTGTCTAGCTGCAAGTGTCCCAAGAGCGGATTTGCAGCTTCATAAGTGAGTTTTAAGTGGTATTACCCTCGACAGGAAACTAACATGGAACTCTCATCTACACAGCAGAGCAAAAAGAGCATATGTGGCTTATGAGCAGTGTCGGAGGACAGTGGGACGCACATGGGGTCTGTCACCCCGTGTGGTCACCTGGATCTACACTGCAATAATAAGACCCATGTTAACGTATGGATCAATTGCATGGGGACCGAAGGTTCTACAAGCAACGGCAATCCAAAAATTATATCAAATACAGCGAATGGCTTGTTTAAACATCACAGGAGCCATGAGAACAACACCAACCGCAGCAATGGAACTAATTACTGGTCTGACCCCTCTGGACCTGTACGTCATTGAGGTTGCGTTAATGGCTATGGTACGATTGCGCACGGCTGGTGTAAACCCCGAAGTAGGAGTGGGCCAATTGAGGTTAAGCCTATGGCAGGAAGCGCTCACTGCGCTACCTCTGCTGCAGGCAGCCAACGATGTAATTGAACCCAGGTTTTTGTTTAACAAACCCTACAAAATTCGAATAAAACAGAACACAGCCAGATGCTGCAAATGCAATAAGCATATATACAGATCGTTCAAAAATGAAAGAAGGCTCATGATGTGGAGTTTACTCGAGAGCACAGATCCTAAAAATTAAGTGGGGAATGGGAAACAATACCAGCGTGGTTCATACAGAACTGGCTGGTATCTCAATTGCCACAAAAGAACTAACCAGAAGAGGAATTTCTGGCAAAAACATAACAATCTGCACTGACCGTAGACAAGCGCTATTAGCCCTGAACAGACAACGTGTTATATCGAGGCTAGTACTAGAGTGCCACCAAGATTTAGTTGACGCCTCGGCAGATAACAATATTACCCTGAGGTGGGTTAAAGGGCACGACAGGAGTAAAGGAAATCGCATTGCTGATTCTTTGGCCACCGAAGCCGCTGGACTGAAAATTCTAGGACCCAGTGACAACTACGGCCTAACGACTTCGACAATTGCGGATCTAGCCAAACGTTACACCCATGCTCAATCCCTTAAGAGATGGGATGGAATCAAAGGATGCTGTCTTGCCATGATTACCCTGGGCGACCCTGGGAAGCTGGCGCCGAAGAAATATTTGGCGATGACCAGGAAAAACCTACGTTTAACATTAGGATTTCTGACTGGTCACTGTCAACTAAGGAAACACCTCCATACTATGGGGCTAGTGGACACACCTCTATGCAGGATGTGTGAACAGGAAGATGAAACTGTCAGGCATGTCTTATGCGAGTGTCCGGAGTTATCGTCAATAAGAGAGTGTGTGTTCGGTGAGTCTTGGCTTACACCTGCCGATATAAACGAGATGTCTCCTAGTGACCTATCCACCTTCCTGAGAAGGACAGGATGGACAATGACCTAGGAGGACAACTTCTCGGGAGGATGTACAATGGGTCACATGTGGCCTAAGTGCTGTGAGTTTACTATCTCACCCTCCCTACTCTACAGATACAGATACAGAAGTGGTATGATATTAAAAGAAATAATTAGTTTGTGTTAATATTTTATACTTAATTGCAGTTTCCTGTAATATTGTCGTATGCTTAATCAAAAAACGCAAAACGGGTGTCATTTGAAAGATAACTAAGCTGCATTTTATAACATTTTTTTATTTCAGATTTCCTATAAAATTGTAACCAAATATATGCTACTAACAGTACTATTAGAAGAATTGGAAAACTATTCCAGAAATCCCATAGCTGATATGATCACGTGGGCACCCTTATATTTATCTACCCACTTATTGAGAATTCTGGATAAAGTAATTTCAAAACTGCTAGAGGAAAAGCAACCCAACTACTTTTTTAAAAAGTCTAATTTATTGGTGAATCCCGGTCATCTAACTGACGATGATTTTGTTGTTGAAGCCAATAACGTAAAAATTATTATAGCCAGGCTTTTTGATGAATCTCTGATGTCTACCAGAGGTAAGTTTGACTTGTTATCGGTGAAGATATTATGAAAGGTATAACTTGAAAGACAAATGCAAATAATATGGTGATATACTGCCCAAGGCAAAATAATGGTAGATAAAAAATTAAGGAAAGTCTATTCAAGATGGAAACCGTCTTATGTTTATTTGTGTGTATTGCCGTGACCAAATTTTCTCAAAATGGGCGCACTGGGGATTGTCAAAGTGGTCCGGGATTATCTACAGGAGTACACGGGAGTCTTGGCGGGGGTCTAGGTTGACGTGACAAAAAAATGGGGGTTCACAATTCATAAGTGGGGGCTACGAAAATTTAACTGATATCGATAGTGAAGAACTAAAATATTGGCTTGACTTCAGCTACCAATGTTAGCAGATGCTATTTTAAGAAGCTCAGCGAATGTTACTTATAATAACTTGTATATTCCATATTCAGTAAACGTGTCGAGACTTGCAAAGCGCCGTCGCCGACGCCGTCCACAACGCTTGCTTAGACGTGCAAAGAGATGAAATACGAGCGATTGGAGATATATGATGGATGGGATTGGGAAATTTTGATAACAAAAATAACGTTTGCCATAAATTATTTAATATTAAAAGTAGAATTTTTTTATTCTGTTCACCAATTTGATCAAGTCCGGATAACCTTTAACTGTGTTTGCTAAATAATTTCCAGGTAAGGGTGTGTTTAATATTGAAAATAAATGTCCAAATACGCAGGCATCCAATTCGGTATCTCCCCCATCGAAAAAATGGGACTTGCCAGCCAATCTTTGACTTAGAGCTTCACAGCAAACTTCCAATTCGAATATAACTTCGTTTAAAGTTTTTTCCTTCCAGTCCAAACTCTTGAGTAGTTTATTCACTTGGTGACGTTTGGTCATGTTTTGGATCCAGCTTAGAGGCCACGGGTAGACCGATCCATTCTTTTTTCTGAAATTTGATGAAAAAAAATAACTAAGGAAAATAGGTGGAGACAAACATACCTAGTAACGTTTTCATAAGTTTCCTTATGTCTCCAACACATATACAGTTCAACCAAGTTAAATCTATTCATAGTCAAAGCTATAAAAGCTTTAAGATTGATTCTCTGTTCGTGATCCAACTTTTCTGTTAAAGTTATGTTTTTCTTATTAACAAATTGTATAATTCCCTCAAATCCCCCAACTACACATTTGTCGATTTTAATGAAAGGAACTGTATTCGTTGGAGACATTGCTACAGCGTTAGATCTTCGTTCTATCTCGAATCCTAAGTTACACATCTTTAAAAAAGCTTGAACAGCCAAACAACTCGAAATTTCTGGAAGAATCATTTGGTGTTCCAAAATTGGAGTGAAAACGACAACTTTGTCTTGCAATTGTAGTTGTGAACTTGTCGTTGAGCTATTCTCAGATGAAACACTTAGAACGCGAGACATTTTAGCCGAGGGATTTTTCGTAACAGAAAAGTCTACGGTCATTTCACGTTTGATTCCGTCACATATGAGTGTTGCTGTTCCATCCACAGTCGATATTTCGATATTTTCTGAATTACTTTCAATTTTTACGCTGCTTTTTTTATTGGAAATTTTATCATTCTCCATAACCATGCTTTGACACAAAAATATCTTGAAAATTTTACCTGCGACCCATAATTTGAGCTTTGTCTTTTCTGTTTTGACGTTTAAATGAAAATGAGATTTTTGACAGTGAAATTTTAACCTGTGAGAATAAAATGGTAAACTATTTTAGAATATTAATAGGCGTGATAGATTTTGAAATACTCTTCCGTCATGTGGGTACACATTCACTATTTACGAAAAAACCTTTATTTCTGTAATAAACTTAAGTTTAACGAAGTTTGAAGCCATTTTACTGATATTCTTTAAATAGTGCGCGAAAACAGCTCGCAGGTGTCATGGCGTCGGCTCTGACGTCACGCCTAGGTAAACATGTCATTGTGTCTATGCGTAGCGAAGAAAGTAAACAAAACATTAAATAAATTCGTGCCATAAAAATGAATTCCAAAGTTTATAAGTGGTGTGCAGTACCGCAGTGTAAAAACACATCAATAAGAACACCCAACGTGTTTGTATATGTTCCAAACAAGAAAATGTTAGATAAGAGAAAAGTGTTTGGAGCTCGCAAGGCGAAACCCGAACGACGTAGTCACGAATTGGCCACTTTATTTCTGTGAAGACCACTTGTGAGTATGTTATCCTATTATATTTTATATTTCAAACTTAAAACGTTTGTTTGACGTGAAATAGTTGAAATATTGAGGCCATGAAATATCTAATTTATTGAGGTTATGTTTGTTTCGGTCTTGTCTATAATTCTTATTATCAATTTCAATGGTTTACTTTTCTTTTTGCAGTTGCGAGATTATATGGAAAATTATATGCAGTATCATGTGATGGGGTCAGTATCACAAGTACGTATGAAACCAGGATGTATGCCCCATAAATTTATATGCCAACCTATGAAAGTTAAATAAACTCGCATGGGCTTGAAACTAATTTGATTATATCTAAGTTGGTTGTATCTAGGGTGAAGATAAATACAACATTCACTTACAAGGAAGTTTTCACGTTTCTAAACTCAGACGAGCAAAATTCTTGATTTGTTGCGAGGAAATCGCCCAACATCATTATATCAATCCTGGGCAAATTTGAGCTATTTGCCTTAACAAAGCTTGGTTTCATTGTTATAGTAGAGTGGAGACGATAAATCACACGTAAAATAATAAAAGATCAATCCAAATGCGTAATCAGTAGTATTCACAACAACAAAACACAGAAAATGAGTGATTGAGTATTGACTGACAGCGGTGTTTACCTAAGCGTGACGTCATGCGCTGTGATTGGTGTTTCAGTCAAAATGGCCGATTGCAGTATTTTTATGTTTTATTTTATTGAAAATGTTAATAATCTGAATTTTTTAAATAAAACTAAAGCAGTGTTTTGAACTTTCCCCTAAAACCATTATATCGACAATTTTTTTATACTGTCGTCATGCCTATTGTCATTATGGTGATAGCATGGGGTGATTGATATCGATTGTTATAATTTATTACTTAGTTCTATTCCGAAATGCAGAGTAAGGGCGAGTTGTATTAAACACCTAAACTCGGTTTTATGATAACTGATGTTTAGACTGATGTAATTGTTGATAAAAAATATATCAATCAGCCGCAGTCTAAACATCAGTCATTATTAAACCGAGTTTAGGTGTTTGGTACAACTCGCCCTAAGTGTATAAATGTAGTAAAAAACACCCCATGCTTTCACCATGGGGACATTTCGCCAATCATTTCATTCTTGAATTAAAAATTATTTTTAGTTCGATTACCTTATACCTATTTTAACTATAATCTTTTTACTCATCCTATGGAATAAATTATACAAAAGTACGAATAGCATCACCATTTTTTATAAACATTTTAATGGCTTAAATTTGTAGGAAACGAAGAATTCAATACAACAATACAGGCTCTGGAAAGCGAGATGATTCTGCTATATAAATGGAAGGACTTGGTTGAAAGTTTACTCCCACCACCTGGAACAAGAGGAAGGAGGTTCTGTTTTGCTGGTTCAAAAAATCAACAAGAGATAGTGCACACTCAGTACACTTTACGACAGTTAGAGTATATTGGATTGGTGTTGAATAAAATGTTGAGTGTCAAACAAAACACAATGCAGGTGAGTACGATTGCAATTAAGTCGTCAAACTATAATAACATAACTTCATTAAATTCATATTTAAATGTATTTTCACATCTGGATCATTTTCTAATTGACTATGTAGAATTTCCAAAATTTGTTTCCCTCTTGACATCATTTTTGCACTAACAGTGTTTATAAAACACCGTGAAAACAATTCAGCAGCACATCAACACACCTGTTGTTTCAAATTCACAACTAGATATCTCATAGACACCGAGAAGGTATACCGGCGAGTAACTCAATAATGCTACAACTAGGTATCTCAAGATGTCTACTTATAGAATGTACATATTGAGAGTTTACTGTTTTTGGTCACCCGTAAAACACGTCTGGTTGCTCGTACAAGATACCTAGTTGTTGCATTAAAAAGAGCATGGAAAATAGGTCATATTTAACTGGATAACTCAAAATTCATTAATTTCGAGTTATCTACTTATTGCACTAAGGGGGCGATATTATATTGTTATTTACTTTCTTGCGCGTTCGAACTTTTTTGTTCATTTACCTCATTGGTTGTTAGGACGGTAGGTTGTGTTTACTGGTTTCTAAGTCTAACACGATGGTAAGTGATTTACTTACCGTTCAGACGTCGGTAAGTAAATTACTTACCGACATACATTTAAGTGGTCCTAAATAATAATATTACATCATTCATTACACAAAAGGAACAAAGTTTATTTATATTTTTTTAATGAACAGAACCGAACAGAACAATATAAAAAGTAATAAATAGCAAAAACAATTTCACCAAAATGCAATTTATATTTTAAACTGATATAAATGTCACTTTTGACATTTCGTTCATTTCGAAGAAATTTAAGGCGGATTCATGCAACGTTCATTATCATTACATTTTCATTATATTATAACTACATATTAGAAAAAATTAATTACTATAGTTTCCTATATGATGTTCATGCGACCACATTATTGAATTTCAATTACACTATTGCATTAAGGGTCATCTACCAAATTCGACCTTGCACAATTATGCTTTGTATATTTTTTTGTTTCCCTACGTTTCCCTACTTTACAAGGGCTCAAACTTTGCTTAATATGTGTAATTACCTCATGATTCGTATTTTTTTCAACAAAATTTGGTTAGCATTTCAAAGTTTTTATTCGATGAGAACTCTAAGTTCAACATTAATCTACATGATATATTTTTTCCTTAATTTTCAATACATCCATTACCTCAAAATTCCTTGCCAAAAATACTTCGATATTTTGTCAAATCTCTGCCGATAGATTCCCCTTTTGAGAAGTTGGTCTACTTTCAACTATATATTATAGTTTTTAGTGAAAACCATAGAGAAATATAATATAATGTCTATGGTAAGAACCATGAAATCGCATGCGCCAAAAGGTTACAGCTGTCATTCCGAGGTCTCCTTCTATTTCGAGCAGCCACTAATACTTTCAAAAGTAGTGAAACTGATATATTCCAACACGTTTTTGCTGAGAGAACCTCATGACTTCCAAATATGTAATTGCAAATAACTAACCTTCTAGCACAACCACAAACGATTCAAATAATATGACGTTCATCAATTGCCAGTCTTGTCAGTTCATAATTAATTCCTTCCATGAACTGGTTTGATTAGGCAGTGATAATGTAATTTAAGTGTAGTTGTAATGTAATGAAAATGTAATTATAATGCACGTTGCATGAATCGGACTTAAATTATTTTATTAAAAATTTATTACGATCGCGCAAAAAATGGTATAAGCATCTCGATCGTTAAGGATAATACCGGTCTCCAAACATTTCTGTCGACCGGTAAACAACCCTTACCGTTCTTAATACTTGATATACTATATTATTCACAGTTTTCTGCAAATAAATGTTATTTTAGTACAGCGTGTTATAGATGTCAAAGGTAGTAGTATAATACTATTATATTGCCTAACAGAGTTTTTAAAAATCAAAGAACAAAGACATATTACACTTCAGAGTTAAACGGAGTTGGTATATCTGCAAGATAAGACCAACCATTTTAGTTTCAACTCGGTGTATTTGCGTCTCATCAGTATAAGGTAGATTCCATATAGCCATGGAAGTAGTTGTTGCTTCTTTTTGAACGGTCTCTGTTTTTCGATTTTCAAAGATTCTGTGAGGCGTTATACTATTATCTTTGCTATGTTGATTAACCCAACTTTCTATATTTTTTTACTACAGGTGGATCATGCCATGGAAGAACTCATAAGCAACAAAGATTATCATCAAGACCATCCATTGGAAGATATAATATTTATCTTAGTTACAATAATGGATCAAGCACGTGATCAGTATCTTACAACTCAAACCAATCCGGCAATATTAAAAAATAGATTGAAAATAAAAAGTAACTACAACAACCATACTTCCAAGCTGGTTGATATAATGCGGAGGGATAAAGAATTAGTATCTTTGGTAACTTTCGAGGACGACTTGTCGCTAGTGAAAACCATTCTGAAATGGTTGTACAGAGGAATGGACCAAAGTAAAAGATACCTTGGACCAATTTTAAGGCCGTATCTCAGTAATATATTTTCTACATCTCATGCAATCTCTTGGCATTTGGAATCTCTCAAGGAAAGAATGAATAATGATGAACTAATAGCCTTAGGATCTTTTGGTGAATTAGTTAACAATGGAAAAATAACTCCAGCTCAAGGATTGATAGATTCAGTGAATAAAAATTGGTCCTGGGCAAAGAGTATGTTAAATATGGTGGAAAAGAATACTCTTAGAGTTATATTTATATCAGGCAGAGGCAAGGTTTATAGGCATATATTGTCATTGCCTTCATATCAGAGAAATAATGTGGAAAGTGGAAGTAAGACTTTAGGATCCCCTGAGGAGAATAGGGAAATTAAAAGGCAGAAAACTTTGCCTAACAGGAGTTATTTCAGTTCTATTTTATGCGAAAGTGAGTTCAAGAATTTGAAATTTGTAAAATTTGGGAACTATGATTTTGATTTTCAGAAACTGCACCGCAGGAAGACGATATGACACCGCAACACGACCAGTTGAAAACTTCAAGTCCATTTAGTTTAGTTATGAATAAAAAGCATAGAAAAGGTGAACATAGAGGTAGTGGAGATATATTTAAAGCCTTGGCATCAATGCAAAAATTAAGTGTACGTATTTTAAATTGAAGTAATATTAAGTATCGGCACATATGTTTAGAGTAATCTCATTATTTTTCCACCACTTTTGGACCACGGATTACATTGGAGCTGATACCACAAAAGGGTTCTGGCCCCCAAAAGGATATTTCAGTTCCTCTCTCTGCTCGTTCATTTGCTATTTAATTTCCTTCTATTCCAGTATTCCCTGGAATTAACAGTAAGGTGACTATATTCTTCTCGCCTAGTTCCTTGAGTTTGCCTAGGCATTCCCACACCATTTTAGAATTGATTACAAAAGAGCTCAGTGCTTTAATGGTGGTGTTTTTTTTTCTAGCTATTTCAAGAAGTGGCTTCGAATTTACCAACTGAAGAACGGCTGGAGATCTTAGAGATGATTCAAAGCATACAAACATCAAAAGCTAGAAGATCAGCTGCCAAAAGATGGTCTGGAACGTTACCAAAAGTACATCAAAAGTCGAAATTATTGCCAAACGAAGAGTCTTTCCAAAAATATACACAGAAAGAAGAGAGTGCTGGTATAAAAGTTGAAACTGATGAAAACTCTAAGAAAAATAAAGAGTCCGTTAAAAAGACGAGTGTTTTGTTGGAGAGTTGCAGAGCGGCGAGAATACGGGAAGACAGTGGAGTTTTTTATTTAAATGATAGTTTTAAGATAAAATCTTTGTTGAATAAAAGTGACTCTTTTAAATATTAAATGTTCTGTTAAAGAGATTTTCCGGATATTATGTTTTATATTTCTTTATTTGAAACGAAAGCTGTTCTCTTTTTCTAAGACTAGCGAAGTTATAGAAAAACACTACTAATGATACTCATTAGAATTACCTATCTATTATATTTTGAAATAATTAGAATGAACTCTTGAACAAAAGAAAAAATACAAACCATTTAGCCTTTAGGAGCCGAGCGAATCAATCACGAACTTCCTTATAGTATTCTGTCAGTACCTAGTGAACTTTGACAAAATTTCAAATTGCTCAACAACAAAGATTGAGGGTTGAAGAAAATATTTTTATGTCCACAATTTTTTTGTGCGAGCAAATCTGAAAAAGATATCAGCGTAAAAGTCTCCAATTTCGGCAGATCTACGTTGTTCTTGCAAGCTGCGTCGCAAGCTTCAGTGGAATTTATTCGAGATATTCCAACTCGGAAAAATTTGATGTTTGAGTCCTAGCTTCTCCAGACTGTAATATAACTACTTGATTGTTAAAGTAATCGATAGAGAACAGCTCTTAAGTCACCAAAAAAGTTTATTGCGTTTGTCACTTAAAATTGTATACCCGTTTCAAGCACATTAATAATTTTTTTCCTAAACTGTAACCTACTAACTGAATTAACTAATTAAATTGGAATAAAACAAAAAGTTTGTTTTTCTACGACAACCTCGATAAATGTTCATTTTATAACCGTAACTTCAAACAAGCATAAACAAGCACTTTTGTACAGAATCTCATTTTTGCATCGGCCGCCAGGCCAGTTGCTAAGCAACAAATGCGAAATGGAATATTTCGTGTTAGGTCTAGGTTCACTCTAAAATCACGACGACTACGGGTAACGAGTAATTTCATAGTTTTTTTTTTCTAAGGAGCCGTCCCTTCGCCGGTACCACCTCAGCCTCCTGGGCTTATTGTGGATACTCCTAGTGTTCTGACTACAACCTATTCAGCCATTCCGTTCCCGGTATTAGCTCATACAGGTTCTTTGCTGATTGGTTGTAGAAGTCTTCTGGAGTCATTTGGGTTCTGCCATACAGTTTCTGCTTTCTGTGGTCCAGCGACTCACAGTTGCATAGTATATGCAGAGCTGTTTCGGTATCCTTTTTGCATCTTCGGCATGTAAGGTCTCCGTTGTACAGCCCTATTTTGTTTAGGTGCTCCTTTCTGGAAAAGTGTCTCGTAAGTAGCCCCGTTATGGTGCGTAGTTTGTTCCTGCTCATTGAGAGCAGTTCTTTTATGAATTTCTTCCCATGTATTTGCCTGGTCGTATTCTTCCAGTGTTTATTGTGTTGTTCTTTCAACCACCCTTTTAACCATGACCTCGTTAAGCATCTGGGGATGCCCACAGCAGGTTCGGGTCCGTTCATCAGAGTTGACGATCCTACTCTTGCGAGTTCGTCAGCTTTTTCATTGCCTGCGATTCCTTTATGACCTAGGACCCACTCCAGTGTTACACTGTTCTTCGCCGCATTCCCATACTAGCCGAGATGTCACCCTATAGCTCTGAAGTGCTTTAAGGGCGGCTTGACTGTCACTGTAGATACTGATCTGCCTGTTGTTGTAGGCTCTCATATTATTAGCCCTTGCACATGCAAGTATTGCATAGACCTCTGCTTGAAATA
>CAJUYH010003453.1:0-32464 GCA_910591685.1 Galerucella tenella | reverse complement strand
TCCGGTAGATATTTAAATATTACAATGATAGTGGTCAAATATAACGTCAAATATAAAATTTATCTACGAGCACATGAAGAAAAAATAAAAAAATGTGCTCTGCAGGGGCTAAGAACCGTAAAAATAATTTTTTTATAACAAATATATACACAACAATTTCTAATTATTTAAATTAATATTTATAGTAAAATGAGGACAATTATTAAATTACTAATTATAACATTGGGAATTTGTCTTTTTTAAAGTTTTCACTATGTCTGACACTTCTGTCAAGTTTACTGACAACACAAAACAACAAACGACTAAATTCAAGGCAACTAGATAATTACGTAGCTAACAAAGAGTGTTAAAATGAAAACCCCATTTAAAAAAGCATTGGTCATTTACGCACGCTTTTGGGTGTTATAATGAAAGTCCCATATAAAAAGCGTTGTTCATTTACGCACGCTTTTCAACGTATGTATAATGAATGTATGATTTCACACACTTTTTTGGTTCGTAAATGCCTAATTTTAAAGGTCGTCTTAGATAAAAGTACTTAAATTATTTAGGATGGATATTAACATTAAATGTACAGTTTCTATTATTACTTATATTTACTTCAGAAGTTGAAGCAACTACATCTAGTGTTTCTGGATAATGGTTATACAAATAGGTATACAAATAACTATTTTTAATTAAAACATGTACTCCTTTGTGGGAAGCAGCTCTAAAAAGTCATCTTCACGCTCTGGAGGTTACTATGAGAGGATTAATAAAATTGATTTATCCAAAAAAGCGAGGCATCCAATAGAAGTGTTATACGAAGAAGCTTAAATTCTTCATAAACGCCCACTATTTTTCTATGCTGTACTAGTAGGTGTCATTTAAATAAACAAAAGACTCGGAACAAACATTACAGAGAGATATCGCTACCGTAAAACGTTATATTCTTACATTAATAGCGTGTATTGCAATAAAACCTAGAGTTAACGCAAACAAAATTTGTTACGTTACATCGAATTTTGGTTTCCATCTCATACCAATAAATTTGATACAATGTACTTATATCTAAACTACAAACTATAGGAAACATTTGAATGATTAAATGAACTGATTAATTAAAAATCTACTAGACTACAAAGACGAGAGCATTTGTGAAATAGGTTATATTAGTCCAGTTTTCGTGCTATTGTTTCTTCAGCATATTTTTTTCTTTTGAATATAATAAATTTAACGTTTCATAATTAATTTAAAACGTAAAAATAGCGACCACATAAGGTGCCTTTATTGCTCCCTAATAGAGAGTTTTTGGACCAACTAAAAAATAACTTATTTTGTGGATATAGTT
This sequence comes from Galerucella tenella, assembly GCA_910591685.1. NCBI lineage: Eukaryota > Metazoa > Arthropoda > Insecta > Coleoptera > Chrysomelidae > Galerucella > Galerucella tenella. The sequence continues at coordinate 31,134 of CAJUYH010003453.1, read as the reverse complement.
ATTAAGGATAACGATAACGAATCATGATTTTAAAAGAGTTTTTGGAGCGTCGAACAAATGTGTCTTTGGTTAGCTTGGTTAACTTTTTTATATCTTGTGGTATGGGATGTTAAGCACTTACGTTCAAACGCAATTATTGAAATTTTAGTAGTTTGTGTTTTTGGATGAAAATATTGATATTTTCATTAAAAAGGAGCCAGTCAAATACTAATAACATTTTATTGAGATATATTTTTATTGGGAACATCCAGAAGATGAACCATATATTTTATGGAACAATTCAACCTGGATGGTTTGACAGATGAAGACTGTTTGTCCCATTTTAGATTCAGAAAGCTAAATAGACCCTGCCTGGTTCAGGCACTTTGCATTCTCCAAGAAATTCTGACTAGATCGTCACATATTTCTACAGATAAGTTTGCCTTTGGTATCAAATTTCCGATGTTTGTTTTGTAAGTCATCCACATCCTTAAACCCAAGTCACTTTTTTGTTTGGAAGTTGTCCTTGAGCCCCAATATTGCTCCATGTCTCGAAAGTGCAGAAATCTTTAATTCAAAATCCGGAGAAAAGAGTAGATAACAACTATAAGACAACAATTTAGGTTATAATAACAAACTGACGTTAGCAGTATTGCTGAACTCAGGTAAGGTGTGCAGTGCGACAAAGAAAGACTTTTTTCCTCAAAAGTATTTGAAAAAATTAATTGTTGCATCTATAACTGGAAAAGGCATTGTCCATCTAACTGTCCGTACCGGAGTTCACAAATATAGTGTTGTCTTGATCATCACGCCAAAAAGTGTGCAATTATAGTGGTTATGAAGGCTTAAAATTTTACTGATTCCCAATAAGCCATGTAATAAATTATAAATAAAAAACCATTTTTTATTCCCAACTTCAGAGACGTATAGCTCGTTAATGAAGGGAGTAATGAAAAATGTTATAAGAAGTACTATAAATATTTTAAGTCTCTCTATCACCTCCAAAATTTTTGGTACGAAGCGTTGGAACACCCAGTATATAGACTCTATAGGATAACTATTTAAATAAATGTCCAGCATTATTTGAATATAATTTCAAGCTCTAAAAAATTGGGGGATTCAATTATTGGAATATTAAACTTCACAATATTGTGAGAAGTTAAAAAGTCTGTATCATCAAATAACCGTTAGATGTCTTAAGTTAGTTTTACGGCACATATAAAATATATTCAAAATTTATTTTTCAGGTTCTTTTGCTGGTAGTACTACAGACTACTTTCATCAGTACAGGATCCTTTTCAGGAGGAGGGGGATTAGGAGGATTAGGAGGAGGACTAGGAGGCTTAGGAGGGGCACTAGGAGGATTAGCAGGGGGACTAGGAGGATTGGGAGGAGGTGGAGGAGCAGAACAGTAAGTATAACAAATTTTCCGAGTCTTCTTTCGCCAAATAATAATGTGAGCAATATTTTTTTACAAAAAAGTTACTGTATATCTCAATAGTATATTATTCAACAAGCATATGATTTATCGAGCCGCAGTGAACATTAGCCATTATAGGCGAGTAGGATACTATATTTTGTCTACTACAGTTTATAAATGAATTTTTTTCCTCTTTTCTCCAATTTAGGAAGGAATTATAGGTTTACATATATAATTTTGACGACTATTCTGGCAATAAATTTAGAGATGTTGCTTCACTTATTTTCTAGTAATTTAAATTTATTATAATGAATAAAATTCTTACAATCAACTAAAAAATATACTTGAAAACGTCAGATTCTGAGTTTTGACATCATCATACGCTCTATATCTATAACTTGATTAACAAATCAGTATGTACTATGTAGCGTAGTGGCTTAGAGGTATATCTGTGTGAAATTTGATTTAGTTGCCTCAATTCATTTGCCTGCCGTACTTCATTTGGCAATCCACTCATCAGCTTCAGCATAAAAAACTTCATCTTTCCTTTCCACTATTGTTGAACCACCCTATCAACTAATACCTATACGTAAATTTTCCGATTAAACTCAGAAATTTATTTTACAGTATTCATCTTAGAATACATGTGCCAGTAGAACAGGACCATGGAGGAGGTGGACACGGAGGTGGGCACGGAGGTGGACACGGAGGTGGACACGGAGGTGGGCACGGAGGTGGACACGGTGGTGGACACGGTGGTGGACACGGAGGTGGACACGGAGGTGGACACGGAGATGGAGGATATCACGGTGGTGGTGGTCATGGAGGTGGACATGGAGGTGGTTATGGAGCAGGTGGTGGATATAGTGGAGGTAAGTAATATTCATGTTTCAAGAGCTTTTACAAAGATGAGCTAGGATGCCATTTTCGTCGTATGCGTTCAAAAACTATTTGAATATTCTTGTTATAAACAAATATAACAGTTCTTGAGTGACTGCTTAGAAGCAATTTGTCGAAGACTTAATTTAATTCTGCCATCACTTATGCTCGTATTTATAAACAAGACTCAAGGCTAAGCTTGAGCATTCGTTTATGACACTTTTTCCATGTAAAATGTGTCAAAAACTATTGACAATGACATATTCAGCCTTAAATCTTGTTTATAAATACTGGCATTAGGTAGGTCCATCTTTTTTCAATAAAAGTATGAGGCGCTTTGTATGTATGCATATTGGGGTGATATTCACTGAGACCTAGACCTAGACCTAGACCTCACGTAGAGGTCTATAAAGAAAAAGAAGAATAGTCATCGAAAAGTTGATAAATGTAATCGAAAAGTCGAGAACTGTCTGGAACAGATGAAAAGTATAGAAAGCGGGACAATTGATTAAGTATCAGTAATTTGAGCTCTGTCCATTTTTGGAACTTTAGTTCTTTACGTCAGGTTATGTTTGAGCGACCAGGGGTCGCGACGCAAAAGATCTGACCGTGACGCGTTACGTTACGCTACGTTATGTTACGTTGCTTCGTTATGTGCCTTGCTTGCGTGCTTGTGCTCTCTCCTTAGTCTCTCTCGTTTACGAAGCAGCGATTCATAGGCTCCGGCCGGGATTCGAACCCGGCAGACCGCGTGGAATGCGAGCATTCTACCACTGAACCACCGATGCTATATTAAAATTCTATGCAAAGCTGGTATTCGCAGTGCTGGTGATCAACTTGAATTTGTTCGGATAAATTTTTACTATTATTTCCATAATTTTTTTGCGCGATTAAGGGCCGGTTTTACAAGAGAGATTTATACTAGGTATACTTATACTGGGTATAAAGTTATACCAAAATTTATACCTAGAATAAAATTAGTTGGTTTTACGATGCTTTTTTACACCGGTATAGCAATTCTTACTCCAAGAATTGCTATACCGGTGTAAAAAAGCATCGTAAAACCAACCAGTTTTAAACTAGGTATAAATTCTGGTATAACTTTATACCCAGAATAACTATACACTATACCTAGTATAAATCTCACTTGTAAAACCGGCCCTAAGGGGTCTAGCACATTTACTTTTCGAAATACAGGGTGTTGAAATTTTGAAAACTTGAATGCTTTAATTCGATAACTTTAAAATGGATGGATAAATTGATTTGACATTTGGCAGGTTGTTTTTAAATGTAAAAGGGCATATTTTGAAAGAAATAGTAGTTTGTGCAACTAGTGTGGATATGATGGCCATATCGCACGAGGACGAAGCCGTAGGCGGAGTGCTCAATCGTTCAAGTGCGATATGGACAATCCACACGAGTCGAACAGCATATTTTTTCTACGACACACTAGAAAATAAAAATTTCCAACTGTTATATAACTTCAAATTAAAAATTTAACAATTCAATTTTATGTTTCCACTAATTTTGTGGTAAACGTACAGTTCTTGAATGTCCAATTTGTATAATGATACGGTTTTCTTTTTTAAATATACGATGCTGTTATAAGTAGATGTTGCCAGTCGGACTCCCTCATGAAGGGTACCGTACCATTATATATAATAATGAATATTCTGCTAGATATTTCAAACGTCTACCTGTTGTCGTTATTAATATAAAGCCGAATAATTATTTAAAAATAAAATTAACAATAAAAGAAAATTCCTCACGGGGAATCGAACCCGGGTCTACTGCGTGAGAGTCTGGTATGCTTACTACTCGACCACCAAAGAATATGCAAATCGTTTATCTATAACGTCAGATGTATTACATAATTTTTGCTTAAAAGGAACTGAAGTTCCCACCGTGTGTCTCGCGACACGTTCTACCTTTTTTAGCAGTTTTGGTACACTCTTCTATACTATCTATCGATATTTATCAAGCCTTTCTAGCCTGTCTTCTAAAATATAAATGCCTGCGTCTTTGAAAACTACCAAATACCACAAGAACGAAAGTTTTAATATAAATAAATATGATAAACATCGTAATTAACTGTTAATGAAAACTACAAAAATGTATTTGAAGTGCTAATAACACCAACGATCATTTTCTTATTAGCATTAAAGTGTGATACTTGTACACATTTATTAGAAAATGGAAAGTATAAAGAATAATTTCTTATTTAATTATGCTTCGCAACGACCAGAGACTATACATCGTAGAAGAAAAACGATTCCCTTCCCCTTCTTGAATAACCTAAAGCATTTCTTGTTTGACATCAAACTTAAAAAACAATAAGAGAAAGAAATATATTTACTATAAATATTATTTTACTGCAGCATTTTTAATTTACTTGTATTCCAACTTTTCTTAAAACATGAATGTATGTATAATATGTATGTATTTTGGGGTGACATTCACTGAGACCTAAAAGATCTATTGTGCCCCCTTACTTCTACTTAGTTTCTGAGGAGAGTCTCAGAAACTAGTAGTTCCTTTAGTCCTATTTCCCGGAGAAATTTTAGGATTTCTGCAGGCTTCAACTTAGATAAATGTTCCTCTTATATCCAGTAATCTCCTAGGTGCTGTGCTCTAGGATTCTGAAGTGCTATGCAGTTGGAAAGTATGTGGATGGAGGTTTCTTCTTCCATTCCACAAAATCTGCATTCTTCTTCCTCCTTTTTCAGGTGCCCATTCAGGCGACAATGTTCCGTTAGTATCTCTGTTAAAACTGTTCAGACGGTTCACTCGAGTGAATATTCACGCAAGTGAATGCTTCATTATTCTTTCATTCCATGTTCACACGACTTAGTGTGAATGACAAAGAAAAGAACATTCATCTGTTCTTCTTCAAAATATGTCGTCGGGTGATGTAGTGCGTCTCGGAATCAGTTTAATCCGAGTGAACGTTCTCTCTGTGTGCAGACGGTTCATTTTTCGTTCATTCTGACGGAGTGAATGATACCGAATGCTAAAATCCAACATCGTTGGATCGGTTCATTAATGAATTCATTCAGCACTCTTGTTGCATTTTGAGTTCAGATGTATCATTTCGAGTGAAAGATGCCGAGTGAAAGACAAAAATGAACGAAAAGTGAACCGTCTGATATCACCTTTTTAGCGCAGTTTTACTTTGACTTATGCATTCATTTGATAAAACAGGGTAAGACTATACATTTATCAAAACGTAGAGGCAAGAGTGCACATTTGCCGAAAAATGTACATATACATTATATTCAGTGCCGTTCCTGGCGGGTATGCAGCGAATGCCCCGCACGCAGGCGCCCAATTTAAGGGGCGCCAAATTCAACTATTCGCTACACTTGCAAAAACGCAAAGGTACTTTTAAAAAAAATTAAAACGTTTAAATTTATTTGTTCCATCATTATTTGGTACGATGTATTGTCAAAGGTCAATATAGTGAGTAAAATGATGCAGAATCCAAATACAGTTGTTAATGAATGCCATAGAGAAATAAAAAGTCTCATCAACTACTTCACTGAAAAAAGGTCAGATGAAAATTTTGATGTTTTTGTGAATGAGGCTAAAGCCGAAGCTGGAAAAAATGATGTAGAGCAAACAGAAAGCGTCAATTTCCATATGAAAGTACAGACGATCCAGTTCTAAGCGAAAATTTAAGATCAGTTTTTATTTTCAAATTTTGGATACAACAGTTCAATTCCTACAAAGTCGTTTCGAGAAATTGAAGCAATGCAATGATTTATTTGGATTTTTGAGTGATTTTCAAAACCTAAATTCAGATGAGATTAAACGATCGTGCATAGATTTGGATTTGGCTTTGCAAATTCACCATGAAGGAAATGTTTGCAAGGATATTGATGGTCTTGATTTGTACAATGGAATTTCATCATATAAAATCGTTAACCCTGTCAAAGACTCTCGCAATACCTCAAACTCACCCATAGATATTCTGAATTATATAACCAAGAAACCAAACCTGTCTATAGCATTAAGGATATTTTTGACGCTGCCGTTTTTGCGCGTTTTTGCGTCTGGCGAAAGGAGTTTTTCAAAGCTAAAACTTGTAAAATCCTATTTGAGAACTTCGATGTGCCAGGAAAGGCTTTCAGATTTAGCTGTTATTTCAATCGAAAATAAAATATGTGAAGCCATCGATCACAATGAAATGATCAATGAGGCAAAAGCAAGACGTGTTATGTTCTATTGTTATTTGATAATTAGGTACTTAGGCATTAGACAGATCTTGCACATTTTCAAGTTAACGGAATTATTTGAGTTGAGCACCGTTTGAGAGTTATATTAGATTTTTTGTTAATTTCCGAATGGGCGTGTTTTATTTATGACCTATATTGTACGTTAATAGTCTATTTTATTTGATGTCGAAAATAAATTTTTTGTCATATTTTTTCCTTGTTTTATTTTATTACGCCCATTTTCATAATCAAACACTTACACTAAAGTAACTTTAGTCTATAAGGAAACTATTCAGTTTAAACCTCAAACTAAAAATGATTATGAAAATTGGCCTTATCATCAAAATTTAAGCATAGTATATAGGGGCGCACAAAATTATTCTTGCACGCAGGCGTTCGCCACCCCAGGAACGGCACTGATTATATTCAGTTCACATATATACCTAACTTTGCGGGAAATGTACACATTTTACGGTAAAAGTGTACATTTCCCAAGAGTGTACATTTACCGTAACATACATTACAATGCAATTAATTGTTGCAGGTGGAAGTGGAAGTGGAAGCAGTTCATTTGTTGGAGTCATACACGGACATCTGAGTGATGGAGGACACGGAGGTGGACATGGAGGAAGTCACGGTGGTGGATATGGAGGAAGTGGTGGATACGGAAATAGCGGACACGGAAGTGACTATACAAATGGGGGCTACGGAGGCGGTGGTGGAGGCGGAATAGGTTTTGTAGGTGTTATTCAAGATCATTTAGATGGAGGACATGGGGGTGGTCATGGAGGAGGTAGTGGATTTGGAGGGGGATATGAAGGAGGACATGGAGGTGGAGGAGGAGGAGGAGGGGGTAGTCATGGAGGCTACTATTAAATGTTAATGGAAAGTTCGAAATAACCGAAGCACAGAATATCTGTAATACTAAAAATATGACAAGTTTAATTAGGAGGTGTATTACTGATTCACCTAATCAACTGTTGTTATGCCTTTAGAAAGTTAGACAAACGAAAAACCTCCGTTTTTTTTAAGTAATTCATATTTTTATTTTTTCTATATAATTTTCGTGTTAACAACCTCAGGAAAACAGAATGCGATTGTGTGGTACCCAAATTTATGGATAGTAAATTGTTAATAATTAAAACGTAAAAAGTACAAATAGGAGTCAGACTAGCAGGTCAAATTTGACCAGCGTAAGAAGTTGGTCATGTATTCAGTACAAAGTCAACGGGCAATTATTGGGTAAGTCAGGTGGTACACGCACAGGTACTTACTATGACTAAAGCCAAAGTATTCAGTACAAAGTCAACGGGCAATTATTGGGTTAGTCAGGTGGTACACGCACAGGTACTTACTATGACTAAAGCCATTTTAGCTAGTATTTTTCTTAGTCTTATTTTGTCCCTGGCTTCATTTTCAATAGATGTGTAGTCGGTTTTTTTAAAGCATGTTACTTCGTTTGTTATTAATTTTATTGTTAACTAGTTAGTCAATATTTTATTTTTGTTAAATAAAGCAATATTTTCTTGTTCAATTTAGATTTTTATTATACCCAATAATTTTGAAATTTAAAATATTATTATTAGAACACGGAAGAGTTATAATAATTGTATTTTAAGAAATCCAGTATATCAAGACGGAATGCCAGGTACCTACTATTTGCCAAAACATCAGTGAAATCACAAAAAAAATATCTAGGAAGTAGTTTGTAATCCTAACTGGAAAAATGGAATCGCGTAAATGTAATGGGGCTGGTAGAATTAGGTACAAATAGTACTTTCTACACGGACCATAATAGGGTACACGCATATTTCATATTTTGTTTAGATATTAATTTATAATATTAAAGTTGATATCAAAGATGACTAATAATAGGAAATAAACCAGTTTCCATTGGAAATTACTTCAAAATTTTAAAATAAAATTTAAATTTTATTGCAGTCTCCGACCACGACCTCGAGGATTTCCGAACGCTACCGATTTTACGTGTGATGTCATATCATCTCTTGCTTCATGCTTGTTTACTTTTGTCAATGTCAATATTAGGTTATGTGTAGTTTTGTGTTTATATTGTAATTTAATCAACTATTAATTGCTTCATCGACGTAAAAATATCATTTATACAGGGTGGGGCAATCTTCTGACATCGGAGGATTACATCGTTGTGGTGATAGATAGAACTTTATAGTTTTGTGTGAGCTAATACAGTTACTGAGAGCACATTTTGAAAATACTTTCGATTCTACAGGGTGTTCCAAAACCACGTAGCATCACAAACTTACATTTTTTTAAATGGAACGTACTATATTTTGTTTAAGAATCGAAAAGATCTCACCGAGAGCGTTACAAAAATATAGCACTCTAATATATTATAAGGGTGTTTTACAAAGATATGGCCAATTATTAGCAAAAAAGACCTCCTCTTTAACACTCTGCAGAACAGTAAATTAAAATAAATTAACAGGTCTTTGTGTTCAAATGTCATACACACATCATTGGCTCTGCTCAGTATTCATTACTTTTTTCATCTGTGGCTTCTTTAATACAGGGTGAAACAAAACGCAAATCAAGCAATATCTCAAATTTTTTAAATGAATCACCCTATAAGTCTTTTTACAATTTGTTAGTACAATTAATAAACTTTCAAACGATGTAGTACACTTAGGGCATGAGTTAATGGAAAATCGTAGATATTTCATGATAATGGTCAAAAACAAGTATTTTACATACACAAATTAAATGGTATTAAATTTTTACATACAACATCTTGTGAATTTTAACATAAATTCTAATCGTAATTTTGGATGCATCTAAAATATCTTTGAATTCTACTCTTACCATTAGAGGAAGGAAAGAAGGAATTATGTTGGAAGAAAGAGGATCTTACTCTTTCCAACATAGTTGGAGTTATTGTGGAAAATGCGTTACATCAAGCAACTTGTGTATGTTGCTTGATGTATCCCTATAAAAAGAAATCCATCGGTGTGAGATCTGGAGATCGAGGAGGCCACGAAATTGGTCCACCACGTCCTATCCACCTGTCGGTAAAATTCCTGATATACAGATGCTCCATCTTGTTGGAACCACAAGTTAACTATTGTGTTTGAATCAACTTCCTAAACACAAACGAAGAATACAGCAATATCTCTTTGAAATTTATTAGTAGATACTATTTTGATAGTAGCCCACTTGATATAATCAAAAATATGGCTTGATTATGTTTCGCCCATTCTCAAACAAGCCCATAATAACAATTCTTGAAAGTGAAACATGAATAAATATGAAATTTTTGGTAATTCCAGGTACCTACGGTATTAGCAAACATTTTATTTCATTGATTAGATATTGTAGATGCATCCAAAATTACGATTAGAATTTATGTTAAAATTCACAAGATGTTGCATGTAAAAATTTAATACCATTTAATTTGTGTATGTAAAATACTTGTTTTTGACCATTATCATAAAATATCTACGATTTTCCATTAACTAATGCCCTAAGTTTACTACATCGTTTGAAAGTTTATTAATTGTACTAACAAATTTTAAAAAGACTTATAGGGTGATTCATTTAAAAAATTTGAGATATTGCTCGATTTGCGTTTTGTTTCACCCTGTATTAAAGAAGCCACAGATGAAAAAGTAATTAATACTGAGCACAGCCAATGATGTGTGTATGACATTTGAACACAAAGACCTGTTGATTTATTTTAATTTACTGTTCTGCAGAGTGTTAAAGAGGAGGTCTTTTTTGCGAATAATTGGCCATATCTTTGTAAAACACCCTTATAATATATTAGAGTGCTATATTTTTGTAACGCTCTCGGTGAGATCTTTTCGATTCTTGAACAAAATATAGTACGTTCCATTGAAAAAAATGTAAGTTTGTGCTGCTTCGTAGTATTGGAACACCCTGTAGAATCGAAAGTATTTTCAAAATGTGCTCTCAGTAACTGTATTAGCTCACACAAAACAATAAAGTTCTATCTATCACCACAACGATGTAATCCTCCGATGTCAGAAGATTGCCCCACCCTGTATATATATATATATATATATATATATATATATATATATATTATCAATGCAGGTTAAACTTTTACAATTATACTTATTCCAACTAGGTACATCGCATTATGCTTAAGACATATATATTCATTTTTTCATCGATGCTCCGGTCCAGATAGAATTTTATTCATGTACAAATTTAGCCCATTGTTTTTTATCACTTGCCATTGTTTTTGCTTCTGTCCATGTTTTACCTTTTTCTTGCAGTATGCCTACCATAACACCATCCCATGTTTGTTTTGGTCTTCCCTTTTTCGTTCTTTTTTGTATTTTTGATTGCCATACTTTTTTAACCGGTCTTGTATCGTTCATTCTTTGTAAATGTCCCCACCAGCTTAATTGTCTCTTTTCAATAAATTTAAGTGTTGATTCTATTTCAAGGTCTTCTCTTATTTTCGTATTTCTTATTTTATCTTTCTTTGTGACTCCTTTAACTCGCATAAGATACTTCATCTCAACTGCTTGTATTCGACTCTTTTGTCTCTTTGTTAATACCCAGGATTCACATCCGAATGTTAATATTGGCCGGTAAATTGTTTTGAATACATTTAACTTTGTTTTCTTGGAAATTTCTTTTTCATTTATAAATGTCGAATTCATCGTGTGATAAAGTTTCATAGTTTTTTGTACTCTATTGGTAATTTCGACTTCCTGCGTTCCATTTTCTTCTATTTCTACTCCCAAGTATTTATATCTTCTAACTTGCTCAATTTTTATTCCATCTAACTGTATATTTAAATGTTTTTGTTTCGGTCCTATAACCATAACTTTGGTTTTACTTTGGTTAACTGTCATTCCAAATTCTTCAGATACCGTGCTCCATATTTCCATATTATTTTGTAAATCCTTCTCTTTCCCTGCCATAATTATTAAATCATCTGCAAAAGCTGCTTCTGATATATCCACTCTTCATAAATGTCTGTATCCAACGTGTATTTTTGCCATTTTGGTTGACGATTTTTTAATTATTTCATCAATAAAAATTGTAAATAATAATGGACTTAGTCCCCCTCCTTGCCTTAATCCTTCTTGTGTTGAAAATGGTTCTGATGTTTTATTTTTGTATATTACACAATTTCTATTATTTTTGTAAATGTTTTTGATTATGTCTATTATTTTGTAGTTTACTCCCCTTCCTTCTAGTACTTTCCATAACTTCTCCCTCGGTACTTTGTCAAAAGCTTTTTCCATGTCTATGAATCCTATATATACCTATTTTTCTTGTTGTGAGAACTTATCAATTATCTGTTTCACCGTAAATATGTGGTCTTGGATACTTCGACCTCTTCTAAATCCACTTTGCGATTATTCGAGAGTATTTTCTATTATTGGTCTTAGCTTACTATCTATAATCTTCTCGTATACTTTCATAGCTGTAATAAGTAAATTTATTCCTCTATAATTATTGCAGTCTTGTCTATCCCCCTTTTTATATATTGGAACTATTAAGGCTGTCTTCCAATCTTCTGGAATCTGTTCTTCCCTCCACGCAATGTTGTATATGTTCAATAATATTTTTGTTCCTGTTTCCCCTAAATTCTTGAACATTTCTGCTGTTAACTCATCAATTCCTGAAGATTTTCCATTTTTCAATCCATTTATTATTTCCTGTAATTCTTGAGTTACAATGTCTTCATTTTCTGTTATTGAATCCTTTTTTTTTGTTAATGTCCTGAACTTTGCTGTCTGCTCCTAATAATTCCTCAAAATACTCTTTCCATCTATCAATCACTTCATTTTTATTCCTTAGTATATCTCCTTTTTTATTTTTTATCCATGTTATTTCTTGTTTTTTCCTTTCTAATGACTTCAAAGTTTTGTAAAACAGTTTTTGATTTGATTTACTATTGCTTTCCATTTTTTCGCCAAATTCTTTCCACTTATTTCTTTTAGCTACTACTACCATCTCTTACATTTTTCCTCTTATCTTTGTACATTTCATAGTTTTCCGTTGTTTTGTTATTTTCCACGCTTCTTTTTTTAATTTTACTTCTATTTTAATTTCGTCCGTCCACCAAGCTGTTTGTTTTTTCTTATTAGTTTTCTTGCTACAACCACATATTTCTTTAGCGGTTTCCGATACGGTTTTTTTGAAATAATCCCACATTTCTTCTAAATTACTATTTTTCATTACATCATAATTATTTGAGAACTTCCCTGATAATGCTATTTTGTATTTCTCTGTCATATCTTTGTTTTGGAGTTTGTATGATCTGACCGATTCATATTCTATTGTTCTTTCTAATTTTTGTTTATTATGGTTTGTAATTTCTACTTGTTCTCTTATTTTTGTTACAAGCAAATAGTGGTCACTTCCTATTTCTGGTCCTCTTCTAACTCTGGTATCCAATACTTCCTTTTTATTTCTTATATCCACCAATATATAATCTATTATTGACCTTTCATTTCTGCTTTCCATCACACGTGTTTATTTATGTATGTCTTTATGTTGGAAAAATGTATTAGTTACAATAAAATTGTGTAATACGCAAAAATCCAGCAGCCGCTCTCCATTATTATTCCTAAATGTTTCACCATGTTTTCCTATTACTGTTTTATAAATGTCATCTTTTGTTCCTACTCTGCTATTAAAATCTCCAAGTATAATTATTTTTCCTTTCGCATTTTCTGTAACCATAGTTAGATCTTCCCAAAACTTATCTTTATTTCCTACTGTATCGTCTTCATTGGGTCCATATACAATAATTATTATAGTTTTTGTGTTCATATTTTTATTTTTCATTTCCATCACCAATAATCTTTCCGACCATCCCGTCCATCCAGTAATTTGTTCTTCTAAGCTTCTATGTATTATGCATGCAACTCCTGCTGCTGCTCTTTTCTCATTTTCAATACCACTATATATGAGTATATGACCATTATCCATTTTCACTATCCCCTGTCCTTTTTTTGTCTCTGTTATAGCTAGTATTTTCAAGTTTGTATTTTCAAACTCTTCTTCTAATTCTTTTTCTTTTCCTAAAATACTTCTAACATTCCATGTTCCGATTCTCCACATTTCCGTTGTTGATTTTACTTTATTCGTATCAAATCTTTTTGTCTGTTACCATGAATATCTGTTTCTCTATTCAGTTTTTTGAATGTATTTTTTCCAGTATTTTCATTCTATTTGTTTCTTTATCCCATCTCCATTCTTGTCCATTTACTGTTACCTTATTGTATCCCATTTTCACGTCTTTTCCCTTTTGGCTTTCTAGTTTTGCAAACATCCTTATCTCTTTTTGTTTTTCTCTTTCCTTCTTGGTCATATCATTATTTATAAAAACTCTTTCTTCTTTCCTCTCCTTCAATTTTGCTTTATTTGCCATAATTTTTTCTTTATCAACTTCCTTTTGACATTCCACTATATACATTTTCTTCCCTATCTTGTTAACTGCCTTAGGCTCGATATTTATTTTTAATTGTTGACTCAAAAAGTTTCCGACATTTTCTACCAATTTCGACGGCTCATTAGTATCAAGTTTCAATCCATTTATCATCACATTATTCTTTCTTCTTTCTTTATCTATGATTTCCATTGTTTTTTTAATCTCTTCCATTTCTGTTTTCATTTCTGCATTTTATTTTTTGATTGGTTTTCTTCTCTCAAAACTTCGTTTTCAACTTTAATATTTCCTCATTAAACAGAGCCTGTTGATCTTTGGTTTCTTTGATCTCGTTTTTAATAAGTTGTTGTTCCCATTTCATATCCTTTTGATCTGCAGACATTTCCTTCATTAACGCTATGATTTGGTCTAACTTTTCATCTTTTTTACTTTTAGGTGGGGTTCTGCTAGTCCTCTTGCTACTTTCAAATAAACCATCCATTTTTCTTTTCTTTGAATCTTCTGTTGAATAATCATCACTATCCATTTTGTTTATATTTTGTATTCAATTACTATTTAATTATATTATTTTCGGAGATACTTGATCTATCCAGCCACTTATTATATATATCTAACTTCTTTCTCTATTTTTAAAATTTGACAACGTCGCAAATTAAATCGTTTTGGACTCGCCTTAAATCAATTGCTTTTTATTTTAATAACCTAACACTAACCTATTTATTTCATTGTTTTCACAAAATCTAACGTTTTTCTTTATTTGTTTTTTATGTAGCACTACGTATTTTACTTTTTGTTGACACAATTCAAATTCTAGTTGATTAATTTTCGCTGCACTTTCCGATATATCGAATTAAATTTTATGATTTTTAAAGTCGTTTTAAAAGTAAAGTTTATATTTTTTTGAAAAAATAGGCATGCAAGGTGTTAGGAGACCTGATAAAGCGTCAATTCCCACCAATAGCAAAATTTATGCTTGTACCCTATTAGTGGTTTGGGCTAGTTGGTATTTTGATTTGTCCTTCGAATATGTGAGAAGTGAACAAAACTGGAGAAGTCGACAGCATTTTTAGATGCACACGTTTTGGTTTCGTAAGCTAAGCGCAAACTACATTCATGAAAATTAGTGATTGGTGAATTAAACCAAAGACCAAATATAGCTAAACATAATGATTATTACATTTCCTTGAAAAAATAACAAAAAGATATAGGTAATCTCTTTTCAATCAACTCGTACCTCGCTCTCGTACAACATTAACGTTACGCCACAGTATAATAACGAACCAGTAGTATAACTCTTATAAATTTCATTCATAAATTGCCAGAGCTTTTGATGACCTTGAACGGTTCGCTTTACGATTCATTTTACCATAGGCGTAGGTGGCATAAGTTTTAAAATGACTTGAACGTGTTAAATGTTTTTTCTTGAATATTGTAGAACAGTACACTGATGAGTGAATAAAACAATAGTCTTATACCAAATATTTATTGGTTTTTCCATATTACAATTTTCATTTTATGTTTTTTAAAAATTTTATTGAAAAATTTTAATGTGTAATATAGTCGTAACCTGAAGAGAAGTTTCATTAAATATTTCATTGGAAAATCAACACAAGGATGTACAAACTCTGTTGTTTGACTAATATTTATGAGTGACTCAACAATATTATCTTCCGTAGCAACTTTCTCAAAAGTCATTTGGAATAATGATTTAATAATGAGATGTATTGTACAAAATTTTCATGCGGCATATTCAAGTTTCCAAAAGTATCCTTATTCGTATTTTCATAAGCCCTAAGGTAACAGTATAAAGACGAATCGTCTAAATTCTGATACGCTTGTGAATACGTCTCACATACGATGCATGTATGTATGAATTTCCGAACATGTTTCAATTAAATAACCACAAAATTAGCGAACAAAATTCTTTTCCAATAAATCATTTGTCTGAAAGTCTTTAGGCATTGCAGTATTTGATGAAAGGAATATTGTTGGAATAGCCTATTTTAAAAGAAGTTTTCTTTTATGAGGTTGCATAATCAATCATGTCTGGTTAAAAATAAGCACCACATAAACGATGACTACTATTGTATAGAGTTTATAGTTTTGGCATCAAGGCAGGCCTAACGCATGCTTCGAGCCAAACTTTAGCTTTGAAACAAAAACAACAAATTAAATCAATGCATGAAACTAAGGCTCATAAATGTAATATGAAGATCAAATAATAAAGTATTATACTAACAGCTTCTCACTACACACACAATACCCGTTTTCTCTTTTTTAATGGTATCCATTGCAAAAAAATGCTTATAAACTATAAAAATTATACCGAAAACCCGTAAAAATATAAGCTGTAATGAATAATTCGATTCGCAAATTCACCACTGGCACTTTAGTTGGATCGCAGCGCAGCACTGGCCGTCGGATGAGATACTCATCCGAACCATAGATAACATAACACTGAAGAGCTGTTACCTGTGAGGGCACCATAGTGGCAAACAAAAAATCAGATCCCTCCTTTGGATTGTAATCTAAAAAAATACTCTAATATAATAACATTCAATAAATATATGTACAAAAAAATTTATTTACCAGGCAAAAACAGGGATGGCAAAGAAAACATTTTCAATACCATGCCCTCGCCTTTTTCTACTCTAACAAAGCAGTCCTGGCCAAAGTGACGAGGGCATATTCTCCTATTTTTGTGCCCTGTTAAATCCAAAAAGAGGTTTCCACTTCTCTCCAGCCAAACCGAACGTTGTTCTTCATGGCTCGGAAGTTTAAAGCTGTATAAAAGAGTAACTACTTTGTCACTTTTCAGTTAATTAAACATGTTTTATATTATAAAAAAAACTTACCGGGTGCACCTCACAGTACAGTCCTTAACTATACATTTTGTTGCCATTGTCTATATATAAAAAAGTCCACACTAAACTAAACTAACACACCGACCTTAACAAAATATTATATATATACCAGAACTTGGAAAATTTACTACTAAGACACAAAATTGACAAAATCGCCTACAGCGTAGATAATTTAGACACGTCTACAAACAAGTGGTTATTAGGTTAAGTTAAACAGTCTAAGTGGGTGGAAGCAGGTGGAAGTATCTTTCAACGGCGTTACAGTTCTCTTCATGTTCTCATTAAATCCGCAATTTTAGTATATTTTCCGACCCCCTAGGTGGCGGTACCCTCGCTCGTTCGGAGATTCCATACCCTGATCCGAACGACGTTGTAGATCACAGAGAGCTCGGCAGTGTGCAGTGTAACGTCACGAGATAACATACTGGTTCGTTCCTATACTGTGGTTACGCTGAACATGAGTGCTTCAAGATTCAAGTCTAGTATGCTGTAAAAGCGTACCTACCCCTCGCAAAAAGGACAGCTGTACTGGTATAAAGCGGTAACTAATTTATGGACAAGTTATCACTCTGGAGTCTGGACTGAATCAAGTTAGAATTGATCCATAAAAATGGTTATCAGCCATTCCTTCATATGCCTAGCGCCCGACCGGTGAGGACACTGAGTTTTCCTGAACGCAAACTAACTAACAAGCGACAGCGGGTACTCAGTTATTCAATCAATCAAAACAATAACAATCCTTATTTTCTTATTCCTGTGGATTCCTTACGCCTTTCCTATATAGATGCATGTTCCTCCCAAAGCAGTGGTAGCTTATCTTTACTTTCAATAACTTGTACGATACCTTATATCCGATACCTTAGCTTAATAATCGTGAATCCCAGTCTTTTATACGGTTTTTCACTATTCAATATCTTGCATTTATAAATATATTAATTATAAATTGAATGATTATTGAAAATTACTTATCAGTAAAAGTTTACCCCTCGTACCACGTCACTGGCTTATTAGAATTTGACATAATTAATACTGTTGATGTGTTTTAAAGATGCAATAACCTACAAGAAATTTTAAATTTGTAGTCTCATCCCCCGAGAAGATATGGAACCAAATGAAATGTGTATTTCTTCTGCACCTTTTAACAGGCTGTATCTCATAAACTAAGAGAGTCATATAAAAGTTGTTTTTCTACTACCGTGTGTAAAGTACGTACTTTAGACACATTTTCGAGTGCGTAAAACTTTATTTTACGCACTAGTGCGTAAAGAGTTTTACTTTACGCACTAGTGCGTGAAGAAAAAATTCCTATATGTATGTAGTTATAAATATATAGTCTTATAAAAATAAACGGAATATTAAACGGATATTAAATCTAAGTTTTTTTCATAAATTGGAGATAGAAACCTATAGAATTCGGTAAAGTAACCTAATAATTATTGTTAAATAATTATTGAGTACTAGAAATAATACGGTAAATGGGCATAAGTTGGCGGTGAGTGACTGACATTTCTTTGTGAATTGAATCTGACATTTAAAATTTAAATTGAGATTTTCCGACTATACCTAGGGTAAGCAATTGTATTTTATATTTCAGAATTGAATATTTTTAGAAAACTATGATATTATTTTAGATTATTATAAAAATAAAGATGGATTCCTCTGACGATCTCTCAAATTACTTGGCAAATACACCACCAAATATATTAGATGTGGCACAGAATGCTG
Organism: Galerucella tenella; assembly: GCA_910591685.1. NCBI lineage: Eukaryota > Metazoa > Arthropoda > Insecta > Coleoptera > Chrysomelidae > Galerucella > Galerucella tenella. The sequence continues at coordinate 12,639 of CAJUYH010003453.1, read as the reverse complement.
CGAATGATTTACTGCCCCAAAAATCCATGAGTATTTACGAAAAAAATATATCTTATAAGAAATTAATAATAGCGTTAAAGATTCTTCTGAAGAAAAATTTAACTTACTTTACGCACTAGTGCGTAAAGTATTACTATTAAACTTTTGCATTTTAATTAAATATTCGCTAGTAGAAAAAATATTGTATGCAATTCGTGTGTAAAGACCTTTTTTTCGACTCATGTGATTGTCGCATTCGCCTGCGGCTCATGCGACAATATTCACATTCGTCAAAAAAAAGTCTACTTTACACACTAGTTACATAAATAACTATTTTGATTATTTTAAATATTTCTTAACGATCTATGTTGCCTCTAGCTTATGGTACTTAGTTACGGGACACCTTGTATAGAGATGTAACCTCATCATTTTGTAATGTGATTCGCAAAAACAATAAAAAACAATGGTAGAAAGTGAAGGGATAATGTAGGATTCGAATGTACGACTTACACTTCGATACAATCAGTGTGGAGCTCTAACCTAACCTCAACACTACGATCTTTGCGCAGATCTATCTATTTATCTATGCCGTCATGTTATGCTAAGGCTCCTTGTCTATACTGGTTTTTCCTACACTAGATTCTATAGACCAGACCTTGGGACCTGTGTATATTGGGTGTGTTGTGGTTTTTTCCCTGAAAACATTAGCATAGATAGTCCTTTGCAGTAGTTCAGTATATTAAGGTTTCTTCATCTTCTTGATAAACCCTGTATATAGTTGTGTCTGCCCATCCGATGTTAACGGGGTTTGGTCAGGAGCTCACCTATTTTATTTTATATACTTTTTTTTGAGTGCTACTAAACTTCCATATTGCAAAACCATATTAGCGAATGCCTTGAAATGCAATAGTAAGACAGTAACAAGTATACTTTTTTATGTTTTGATATTCTTTAACTAAATTAGCGCCCACTTTGACATTCAAAAAGTTTGGTGCACAAATGTGGCCCTCTAGAAATTACATTCAAACTTTGTCACCCTCTATCTTTTTTATTATCAATATTTTATTGGAGCAAGCTGCGTAAGATATTTTAGTTCAAAAATTATTATTTAATACTTTTTGCTTATCAGTTTACCAGGATATATCACAAATTTAAGAAAGGCTGGTGTAGAGTAGATTATATCAGATTTATTTATAGTTATTGTAATATTATTAGATACTCATAATTTTTATAAATTAGGAATATCATGTTTGCATTATTAAGAACAAAAAGCAGTTCCTTGTTTTTACACTCCTTTTTATTAGTGTTTATACTATTTCACGAAGGGTCTGAATCATCGCTGCTTAAATATAGCTGGATATAGCATAAGGTCCTAGACAACCTACCTACTGGAATAGTAGAATAGTTCGGTTTCGGATTCAACATTCAACGTCGGGTTGGTCCGAACAAAGATTTTAATTGTGAAATGTTATATTATGTTATGTTTATTCGTGTTTCGGTTTTAATAACATTTTGTGAATGTTTATGGGTAATACATTGAAGAAAATATTGATGATTAAGTGCAGGTAAGATTTTAAAATATTATTTTGTTACAGAGTACAAAGCTCTAATCAATTATTATGCCATTTAACTGATATAATCTGAAATATTTTTAATACAGCTTGGTATATCATGAATATAGTCGAATCTAGTCATTTTGCAGATAATTTAAAATACATTTTTCAGTATATCACTTCAATTTTATATCATTCCTCACTGGTTGTCATTCCTCATTATTGCAGTGATGCCAAACCTTCATAATTATATTTCTAACTATTTGAATTATGTTTAATTTTACTCAGATTTGTATATTCAAGCGTTAGCTTATAAGTTATTAACCTTCCGGAACACGCACCTGATCTGAGAGATCAATCATTCCTGTTTATTGTGATATCTCGGAATTGAACTTTGATTACGATCGCTCATTCTCGGTAGCTGTAGTGAACAATGCGATGTGCTTAGATGTTGAATTTGTAAGTTCTAGCTCGTTGTTGGCAAAAGCTAGGTGACAAAGTGATCTGAGAGATACAGTGCGTGTGCTGGTGTATGTAAAATTATTCTGATTGACGCAAGGTGTAAACAGTCTGTAAGTATGATTTTTGAATAATTTCAAATATTTTGTGTGATTTACAATTCACTTTCTTTTATAGTTGTAATGGGTACTTATGAAGCAGAACAAGCTCGTCTGGAACGTCTTATGGACGAAACATTTGATGAAGAAGGGCTTGACGATACGGATGAAGAATATACCTATTTTTTATTATTAAAACCTTCTAGAATAAGGAAGGAGTGTTGTTTTATACTGACATTTATGTAAAAATACATTTTAGCCTATTTCTGTTTCTTATTTTGTGTTTATAATAATTACTATCTATAATGATCTGACAGATACAGTGCGTGTGTCCGTGTACGAAAATTGGGTGCGTGTTCCGGAAGGTTAACTATTTGATCAGATTTTGAGAATTATGAATTTCAGTAAGTTTCTGTCAGAACGATAATTATGTTTTGGTATTATCGGGGATAAGTGGCGTAGAGTTTGATTTTTTTATCAACAGAAACTCTACGACTGGAGATATGATTTCCAGGGTCTTTTACCTAAAATGGTTTTTTTTTGACAGTATATCTAAATCTTGGTATTCATCATCTTTAAAGGACGTCTTGAAATACAGGCATTTTGAGCCTCTTCTTGCTTCCAAAACTGTCAGGTTAGTCCAATGCTTAAAATAAGAAAATTGCGTTTCTCTTTATATAGCTGTTTCTTGTGCTGTTTTGTTCCAACCAGCGTCAGAAACTGTCAGGATTCTACGCGGTAACTTAAATTCGTTGTAACCAGACATGCAAATAATGGGCTCGTTTACTAAAATTTACTAAGTAGTACTAGTACTAAGGATAAAAATATGATTGTGAAAATTTCATGTCAATAGAATATGTCGTTCTCCTAATATAACCAATTAAACAAGCATACCGTAGCGTGGCGAAGACTATGACTGTGACGTCACCGCTTATGAAAGTTAATGTGCACAAATATTACAATTCTGACTGTAACGTGACTCGCGTAGTATTTATTTATTTTGAATTACTCGCAAAATTTTGTGTGAATAAAATAAAATGAGTGGACCTAATTTTAAAAAGCAAACTCATTAAATCTTCCAGAAGTGGACTTGCTAATGATTATGAAGTTTTTTAATCAAAAACACGAGTTTATTAAATTATAATTTTATACTATATGACACATCGTTTTTGGCTGTTTTCCGGCAAGAATGATTAAAAATGTCAATATTTTCATAAATACAATCTCTCTCGAATGATATACAGGGTGATTCCAGATGCTTTATTTTATTCCTGGTCTGGTGGACAAAGTTACGGAGATAACGCTATAGGTTACTCAGTAACAAATTGCAATTTTATTACATGCAGACTGCCCAATTAAAGGAGCTTCTCCAAATGCTATTTATGATGGATGTGTAGTGGAAATTAAATCACCAATGTTGAAAAGAACAAGAAACACTTGGATTTGGATTTGGATAAAGCAGGTAATATTAGTTCCAAATGTTTACATCAGATTCAAATGCACATGCACCTCACTGGTAAAAAAGCGATATTTGTTAGAGCTGATTCGGACTTTGAATCAAATAAAATAATTTCTTTTAAAACATAATATACGCCAGTTTTGTTGATGATTTACTGAAAAAGATTACCCGTTTTTTGGAAAAAAAAGCAGTACCTATTTAATAAAATTTAATTTGTGAACAACTAATCCATTATTTTATTAAATAATTTTGAACATTAATAACACCACAAGCTATAAGAACAATATCAGATTTAGATTAATACAAGCGTGTGGTTTTCAATAACCCTCTCAATATGGATTCACTTCGTATTTTATAGGGTAATTTATAACGATTCTTATTGAAGAAAAATAAAATCCTAAAAATACACAAACAAAGTATGTTGACTTATCAGTGATTGCTTTGAGTCTTTTCATGCTTTTCTCCCATTGCTTCCGTTTTTTTTGCATCCTTATTAATAGAAATAAATGTTTTGTTAGATGTTTTAATCGTAGTACTTTTACATTCTGGAACCGCACAAAATTTATAGCTTTTTTTACTCTGGTTCTGGTCCATTGTGTCGAATAGTTTAAATTATTTCTAAACGTTCTCATTTCACAAACATTACACTGTTTAGAGTTTGCTAAAACGTATAATAAAAAATAATAAGCATATAAGCTAGCAAAATATTGTTACTAGCTAAGTAGTCATCTAACCGAGAACCGATCGGCGCGGTATCCGCTCTCTCAACGAGAGATTTCATATGGGATGACGTCACGCCTTCGGAAAGGAGCACTGTTTAATGTTTATATTTTTTTTTAGGCGGCTTAGGAGTCTCGCTGACGTCTAATTTTTTGCACAGAGACTCAAAATGATGTGCTCTTCCCAATAATAAAATAAATAAAAATATGTAGGTAAATGAGTCCACGCGATGTGAAACCGGAAGTAAAACCTTGGTCACAATCAATAAACACTAGATCACTACAAGTTATCTTAACTTAGCTAGGAATAGGACACACTAAACTTACAAATAGCTATATATTTAGTGAAAGTGAACCCCCTCAGTGCGAAATATGCAACACTTAGCTCACTGTTAAACATTTACTAATCGAATGCCCAAAGTTTGAACAATGAAGACAAGACTATAACATAACCGACACACTAGAACATACTTTGTGAAAAATCTAATTACGAAAATCTTTTCAAATAAATTAACATATACTTACAAAATTATAAGTAATTTTTTTGTATATTTATATATTTATGTCGCTAATAATCCCAGAGGTAGATGCGACTTTTTTGTAAATGAAAAAAAAAAGTTTATTGATTTTTGATAGTATGAGCTAAAAACCGTAAACGCCAGCAAGTAGCGAATAAAGCAGCTTTCAATTTTACTATCAGATAGCTTACAAATGATTACAATGTGCTAGGTTACTAGCAGATAGTGAATTTGCCAACTAGCAGCTTGTAAACCCGCTCAATGTAGAAGTACAATAATAACTATAAAAAAGTATTTGTGAAATAATTTATAATTTTTTAAACAGAAACTACAATCAGCTTTTTAAATATCAACCATTTTTTCGAATACCGGCACTAAGCATGAAGCTGTTCAGTAAATTTAGCTTTATATTTTTCCGGCGTTAAAGTGATTCCGGGTATTGGTATTCCCGTTGGGGAATCACTTCCTGGGTACTTTGTTACTGTGAATCTTCTGATAATTTCAGAGAAAAATGTGAAGATACAGCTTCTGGCTAAAACGTCACCAAGGCATCTTCTTTTACCTACAAAAATACACACGTAAAAACTTGCTGCTGACAAAGAACATTTCAACAACGTATAAATTGATTTATTTCGGTTTCGCTCAGATATTTATTAAGAATTAAATTATATCTAAGTGAATTGAAATATTATTTGTTATTTTCCAAAAAGTGGTTTTCATTGAAATGCTTTTAATCCGGGGTCGAAAAATCTATAGATTTTTTCCGACATGGATTATTATGTCAAAAATCAAAAACATATCGACACCCAATAATTTTTTAACATTCTCGAATAAATTCCGCTGCAGCTTGCAAGAATAGCATAAACCAATCGAAATTGAAATCTTTTACGTAGATATCCCGTTCAGTTTTGCATAAAAATGTATTCGAGAATTTGGGAAAATTATAGGAGGTTGATATATTTCCGATTGCGGACAAAATATTTCATCTCGGAAAAATTTGATGTTTGTCTCCTAACTTACCCGACTGTACTACTTGTACCTACAGGGTGTACCAATCTTACGACAAACTTCGGTATATGAATTATTTTTAGAAATATCAAAAAATGTTATCAACAAAAATAGTAGATGTGCTGGAGGTCCATATTTTGAAATTATATCGAACTATACAAAGTGCTGCATAACTCCGTTACAAACCAAACATATGATTTTTCAATTGGGAAACCCTGTATATTATACCGAATTCGGATTGGTTACATTTTTTTGGAGCTTTTGATACAAGGTTTTGCCACGTTATACAGAGTCCTTCAAAAGATATGGACACGTTTATGTGAAAATCGTAGGTAAATCAACGCTCTGTAGCTTGTTGAACGTTCAAGAAAAAAAATGTATTTTGCCAAACAGATTTTTGTAATATGTTTCAATATCTCCGTATCCAATTAAATTTCAATTATATTCTTTCTTGTATACAGGGTGAACGGAAACTCGAACCTGTCATTTTCTTTCTTCTTTCAAATGGAACACCCTGTATTTTATAGCAAAAATAGAATCTTCGATTATGTAACTTTAATTTTTGTCGTGCATTCCCTATACCCAAAGTTTATAAAAACACAGTTATTTTGTAATATTTATTGTAAAATATAACTACTGACCTATTATATGTGAAAGCATTAAACGTTGTATGTAACAAAAAATCCTAATTAATAATAAATTTCAATGAACAATTTATTCTAAGCAAAACTAGCCACCAAAAGTATAATCCCAACCGTAATATTAAACTAAAGGTTCAAAATGTTCACCGTTAACATCAATGCAATGCTGCAGAATAGTTCCAATGATTGACTAACATTTCTCAGCATATCAACGTTAGCAGATCGAAATGCCGCACTAATTATCCTTGTCATGTCATCCCTAATAGCCGGTGATTTTATAAACTTATTCCTTACAAGACCCGAAAAAAATAAATATACTTTTGTTAAATTAGGTGACCGAGCTGGCCAATCAGTTGGGCCCCCTCTTACAGCATTGCATTGATGTTAACGGTGAACACTTTGAATCTTCAGCTTAATATTATGGTTAGAATTATACTTTTGGTAGCTAGTTTTGTTTAAAATGAATTATTCATTAAAATTTATCATTAATTAGGATTTTTTGTTACATACAACGTTTATTGCTTTCACATAATAGGTCAATAATAATAGTTTACAATAAATATTACCAGATAACTCTGTTTTTATAAACTTTAGGTATAGGGAATGCTTGACAAAAGTTAAAGTTACATAATCGAAGATTCTATTTTGCTATAAAATACAGGGTGTTCCATTTGAAAGAAGAAAGAAAATGACAGGTTCGAGTTTCCGTTCACCCTGTATACAAGAAAGAATATAATTGAAATTTAATAGGATACGGAGATATTGCATCATATTACGAAACTCTGTTTGGCAAAATACATTTTTTTCTTTAACGTTCAACAAGCTACAGAGCGTTGATTTACATACGATTTTCACATAAACGTGTCCATATCTTTTGAAGGACTCTATATAACGTGGCAAAACCGCATATCGAATGCTTCAAAAAAATATAACCAATCCGAATTCGGTATAATATACAGGGGTTCCCATTTGAAAAATCATATGTTTGGTTTGTAACGGAGTTATGCAGCACTCTGTATAGTTCGATATAATTTCAAAATATGGACCTTCAGCCCATGTACTATTTTTGTTAATAACATTTTTTGATATCTCTCAAAATAACCCATATACCGAAGTTTGTCGTAAGATTGGTACACCATGTATATATTATGTGCTTAAGGAAAACAACACTTATTTCTGATACTTAAATTTCATTTAAAATGAAGAAGGAAGTAATGTATTGTTTAAAATCTTTCTTGTTGGGTGTACATTCCATGTTAAATTTGGTTAATCTACCAATTGATAGATGACGTCAGTTTCACACACTCCACAGTTTTACTGTCTTTGGTTATTTAAGTAAGTGTCCCAAAGGGGGGGAACCACCATTTATTTCCGATACTTGAATCTTATTTAAAATGAAAAAAAGGTAATGTATTGTTAAAATTGTTACTTTCTTGATGGAAAAAGTTACTTTTGCTGTGTGTATATTTCATGTCAGATTTAGTTGAGCTACCTATTGATAGATGACGTCAGTATTGTATTCGCACACTCCACATTTTTACTGTCTTTGGTCAAATAAGTAAGTGTTCAAAAGGGGGGAAACCACCATTTATTTCTGATGCTTAAATTTCATTTCAACTGGAGAAAAAAGTGATGTATTGTTAAAAGTGTTACTTTCTTGATGATCAATGATAAATAATAAAAAAATATTTTACCTAAGCCAAACGGTATAAATCGTTCATGATAAATAAGCTTCCCTTGAGAATCTAAGAACCGTTCAGGTCTGAATACTTCTGGATCTTTCCAATATTTTTTATCGTGATGTACCGAATATAAACTAATTAATACTGTTGTATCCTAAAAAGGAACCAACACTGAAACTATTTTGATATAATAAGCTTATTCCTTGTACCAAATCGTATAGCAATGTTTGATAATGGTCTGGTACGTCATTAATATATACTGGAAAAAATGTTGACTTACTTTGGGTATGGAATAGTTTTCTAATACTGTATCTTTTAATACTCTTCTTGGTCCAGTAACTGGAGTAACGTGCAAAAACCTCTCTACTTCACATAATACTGCTTCTACGTAAGGAACTCTAGGAACAAAAATTGAATATCAACAACAGCTTAAAACTTTTAATTTTTTGAAATTCAATTGAAAAAATCTGGGCTCATAATAAGACATAGCAAAGTAGTCATGTATATTGGATAAACACAAAGTACTATTGCAATAAGATATTGTGAACATATTAGTTCCTTCGAATATGATCATGTAGTGTACAATGGTTAAACACAAAGAAGTAGTGTAAATAGTGTATTATATTAGTTCCTACAATACTCAGTTAACATTTTTTGAAGGTAGTTACTCACTTATGTCTATCACAATAGTTAATTTCTTCTTGTCTTGGAAATGCTTGATCTAAGCAGATCTTTACTTTTTCTTGAATGTGTGGATGTAAAATCATCATCAAAAAAGAAAAATCTAATGTATTACTTGTAGTTTGAGAGCCTCCTATAAACAAATCCAAGCAAACCATGATCAATTGGTCTTCTGAAAAATAAACAAATTGTTTGAACCATGGAGAAACACAAACTTGTATAGGAAATATGCCGAAAAAGTGTACAGCTGTAAGCAGTAAATAGCAGATAGCGCGGATGTATAACAATAGAGAGTTATTGGAACTTTTATAAGGTCAAGCAGTAATAGTGCTTTCCTTCTCGCTTTCCTTAAGTCGCGTCCACATTATGTCGAATGGTGTCGATCGACATGGTCGATCGACAATCGACTACTGTAAAACTGCGTCCATATTATGTCGGGCGACCATCCACACTGGATCGACACCATTCGACATAATGTGGACGCGACTTTATAATGACATATACGCATGCGTATCTGATGTTTTGAATAAGGGAAACATTATTAAGGTTAGTGCTTGTCCTTATTTGTGCGCGATTACTGCAGAGCACTATCCCGACTTCATTTCATGTTTCATATTGATATGTCACAATTTGTAGGTGATCTGTGTCATCTGTGACAACTACCTTAATGTCATTATAGAGTTTCATGTTTCAATAACTCCAAATTTTATGTCTGTTTTAAGGTCGAGCACTATTTATCTAAGGTCATCACAATCACTGCAAGGCAGTAAATTCATGTATCCAATAACTTTCTAATAACTCCAAATTTTAAGTCTGTTTTTAGGTCGAGCACTATTTATTTAAGGTCACAATTACTTCAAGGCAGTAAATTCGTGTTTCCAATAACTCTCTATTACATAATATCCGTAACATTAGTAGTGTTTATTTCTATAAAACATTCAAATAAAATAACAATGAGAAAAACGTGTGTTGTGAAAAGTTGTCCAGCTAGACGTAAATTTGAATATAAAAGAAAATTATACACCTCAGCCCTGTCTTTTTGCGACCAACTAAATCTCAACAATGGTGGATTTTTCTATTAAACTTTTATTAGCAATAACATATAATGTATTATTATTATTATTTGAAGAAAAAGCCCCTGTAGTTGAGATTTAAATTAAATTTTAAGAATTTCATTGTACGGCACAAATGTCATCACAATCATAAAAAAAAATTGTATTGTATAACCAAATCATACCTTTTTTTCATTAAATACATTGAGATCCAATAGAAATGTGGTCTGTTCTAGTGTCTTTCGGTGGCTTTTTTATTAAAAAAAATAGACAAATATTCTAATAAAAGTTTTTTCATACATTCAATAAATTTGAAAAGCTTTTTATCATTCAAATAAAATCATGTTAGCTTACTTTGTTTTTGAGATAATATGGCGCTGAATGCATAAAAGAACATATATTTAAGAAAAATTGAAATTTCTCTTTTTTTTTATAAGAAAGGTCATGATCACTAACAAAGGTCGTGATTTTTGTTTTTATAAGTAGAATGAAGTATCTAATAGATTTTGTTCGGTATCATCTGGCTATACGATCATAAAAAAACGACACAATTTTAGGTGTTTTTTGCTACAAGCCAGGTAAAAATAACGTTTGAGTACTGCTTAAATTTTTGACGAACTGAACACCTTATCGCTATAACTTTCTCATTCAAAAGTACTTTAGAGCTGAATAATCGACACTACTACTACTACTACTACTAAATGTGCAGGCGAGCCTTGTCCTGGACAAACTCAAACCAAGGTTCCGGCACTGAGGCCACTGGCGGGCCCATTGTGCCATTCCTGCTACCTAGACATCCATGAAGCCGAGCCCTTCAATAAAGGCCACAACCTTTTTCAATGGATGTCTGCTTGTGTCTCCAGGGGCCATAACAGGGACTCCGAAGATTTGCCTGCGTAGTACAGCCCAGTGAGGACACTCTAAGAGAACATGGACTGATGTTTCGTCAGTCATGCCGCAACCCCTACATAGGGAACTTTCCTCTACTCCTAAGTTGTGGAGGTGTTTCCTCATACAGCAGTGCCCTGTTAGGAGTCCTGCTATCTTCCTTAGCCTACTCCTTGGTAGTTCAGTAGCTGCCCTGGCGTGTCCATCAGTCCATCCCTTCAGTAGAAGTTTGGATTGTCTAGGACCCTGTAGAGCATTCCAATGAGCGAGGCGCTGATTCCTCAGCCACTTCTTCGTCTCCTTGCGTATTTTTTGTTTTGTTAGGCCCAGGGTCGGGCCCGGGCCGCAGAAACTAGCTGCCGCCCCTTCCGCAGCCAGTGCATCCGCCATCTCGTTGCCTTCAAAACCAGAGTGGGCTGGAATCCATTCTAGCCGCACCACGTTCCGCCTTGCAAGATTAGCAAGTCGTTCTCCACATTCGTTAGCAAGTCCTGAATTGCTGGTATACCTACTCAGGGCTTTAATTGCTGCCTGACTGTCGGAGTATATGGTTATGCGTCGATCCACATAACCTGTTCTGTCTAGGTTTATCTGCGCACATTCCAAGATAGCATATATCTCGGCCTGATATGCAGATACACCATCACCCAATGGTACACAAACTTGTGTTCTTGGGTTCCTGGAGTAAATTCCAGCCCCTGCTCTATCACCGGAGCATGAGCCATCTGTGTATCAGACGGTCCCATTAGGCTGTACATTCCTCTCTTTTTCCCAGAACTCTCTATCCCGGATCATGGTCCTGTATGGGGTAGCGAAGTAGCACTTACGCAGGCATTCATCAACTGCTCGAGCCAGAACTAGCAATCGACACTATAGTGAACACTGAAAATTTTAGAATTTTCATAAAACTACAACAAGATTTACAAAAAGTGTTAAAAAGATGAAAAAATCCAATTAAATTATGGATGCCCCAGCTCTGTTATCTTAGTAGATGTTACAAAAGTATATCTACATTTTGTGGCGATACTTAAATTTGTTAATAATTTTCTAAATTTGATGTGAAAGTTATAATTAAGAGCAATTAACTTACGGGTGCCGTTGGATATTTAAGTAAACATTATCGAATACTCGTTAAATATTCAATGTCGGTTGTTTTTTGGGTCTAAATTAGTAGCTGCTTCATTCGAAATGATATAGCCGTTTGTATAAAAAAAAAGATCTTTCTGTACCTGTAAAAGTTGTGTTTGCTCCATTGTCACTTTTCATTTCTTTAATAAAGGAATATATGAGATCGTCGTCTTGTCCCTCTACCCACGTAGAGTAATGCTCTTCAATGGTATCCATTAGCAATTTCTTTAATTCAGAGTTTAAGCGACTTATCAAATTGTACCCTGTTGTTTCTGGTGCCAAAAATCTCAACCATGGAAATTGGTTAAGCGTGCCGCCGGACATATCGAATGCACGAGCTCTTTCGTCAAGAAGGTTCAATAATCTAAAATATATTACAATTATTAAACCGAAAAATTAAGAACATTCTTTAAAAAACAGCATTTTATATAAAATATTCTGTGAATGCGATAAATTTCATTTGGGAGAAACATCTAGACCATTGCAAATCCGAATAAATGAACATAAAATAGTATATGTATGGACTCCGTTTCGCATAAGAAGAACCCACCAGAAGTCTAGAAGTTGCAGTCGTATGTGCAGCTTCTTCGCGCAACTTCTAGACTTCTAGTGGGTTATTCTTATGTGAAACGGAGTCTACCAAGAGTCAAAAACGTTACTTTAGGCACGTGTTTTCTGAGTAACTAAAGATGTTTTTGACACTAGTGTTTTCCCACTGGAAAAAGAGAATAGTTATTTATGATATGAGTGTTAAAAGTGAGGTTTTATTTTGTG
>CAJUYH010003452.1:0-32466 GCA_910591685.1 Galerucella tenella | reverse complement strand
AGACCCATTTTCATCACGTATATTGTATGATGTGTTTTTACTGTCAGTAGAAAAGGATGAGGTATATAAAGTTTGTGTTTACTACTGTTCATTGTTAGTGACGTCAGGGTAAAGGTCAATTTTTTCTACTGTATCTGTTTTCATAAACATTTCGTTTTGCCATACTGGCTTGACATACCGTTTTTATATTATTCTGCAAAACTGTGATAATTAGTGTTAAAACATCAAGAAAAAAATTAAAAATTTCGGTGTGGTCATGGAATAAATGTACCCTTTCTGCTTTTAAAGATTGATAAAAAGTTTAATATTCTGTATAGATTGGCAGGATGAAAAGGCATCAAAACAAAACTCAGAAATTGACATAATTGATATTACTATCAGCTTAATGTCAAAAGCATCACAAGATATCGATCAGAGATCTTTCTAACAGAGCTCGCGCGAAGTTTACAGGAAAAAGTCATAGAGAATAGCATTTGTCGATAGAAAGAAATTTTTCTTTTCTTTGCTATTTCTTTTCTATTTCTATCAAGTTACAGAGTTCGCCATTAAGTATTCTGTTCTTATCTTTTTTGATTACTTGGTCATTGTAGTAGCGAAAACAAAATATACCTACATTCTCCTAAGAAACTCTTTTTATTTTTATTCATCTCTTATCACTGATTATTTCACTCAATACAAAATACGCGCCTTCGATTGGTTTAAATATGAGGATTGATATTTGAAAACACCATGTTTTCGATTTTGTATTTCGGCACCTGATTGGATACATGCAATTTTCCTATATGTGTGTTTCGCGTTGTCATTAGTTGTTTTATTCGATATTAAAAATCTAGCGACTGACAGAAAATTTCAAATTATTAAAGAAACGTCAGAATCATTGTATCAAGAAATAATCTTGACAAATACAACTCGTGTAATTAATGATTATCGAAAATTTATTCTCTTTTTCGAAACAAATTGTTGTTTTAGGAAACCACACTCGCGCTTACGCGCTCGTGCTGTTTCCAAACAACAATTTGTTTCTCAAAATCGAAGAAATTAGTATTTCGATAATCATCAACACACTTTCTTGTTGTATTATTATCGAGAAGTATATTTGAATTTTTGTTGATTAAAAACCCCCCTAGCCTCCTGAATTTCCGTCCACATGCTAATTTCAATATTAAACACGATAGAAAACAATAAATATTATTTCTCATATATAATCTAATATCTTTTGATTATTATTTTGAATGAAACTAACTGCTTTTGAATAATTTCACAAAAATTTGAAAATATTAGATTGATAATCAATTTGATATTAAAAATATCATCGTTAGAATGACAAAAGTTATATATATATTTTTTTTGATGTGATGCCCAATATTTTGGCTAGACCAAATAGCAATCTTGTGATTGACTCAATATACAGTGATGGGCAAATGTGTGGAACCAAGTAAATATCTCTTGAATTATTAGAGATATCAAAATGAAATTTGGAAGGTGGATACTACAGTAGATTGCCTATTTGTTTTCATATTTTTTAACAATTTTTAAGTTCCGGTTTTACCGGAAGTAATGTCGATTTTGAAATTTGCAATGGAACACCCTGTATATTATTTTAGTTTCTGATGAAACATTTTATTACGAATACAAAAATATGTTACCTATTATTTATTTAAAATAATAAGACAACGGCGACTCAATGTGGAGAGCACCTCAGGTGTGAATTCGGAGACCAAACAATTATCAATTCAGGGAGTAGTCTTACCGGTTCGCGGGTAATCCTACTTTATTTAAGTTATTGAAGTTATATTGAAGTTAATAAGATAATAAATGAAGTTAAGAAACCAAATGAATTTAATAAGTTAATAAATCAAGTTAAGAAATGTAATTAAAGTTAATCAAGAAAGGTAAGTGGGCGCCACCCTGAATAATATTAGTCGACTTGTTTTCACCTCACCACTCTCTATCAACAAACCTGGAAATGTTGGAAGGGAAGGAATATGAACAACGTTGTTAAATTTACAAGTTGTATAATGAATTTAAAACTAATATTACAGTGAATGTTTGTACTTTTATGTTGTTTACGTTTTTTGTTGTTTTACGTTGGTTTTACTTTTCTTATTTTCTTTGGACAGGTCCTAGGTGTCTGATGTTAATCTACATCATAGAAACTACTTCGTCCGGAATGTCACGTACAAATTGGCAGGTACAAAGTGCAAAAAAAAGTTTCAGGTAAACCTCTCACAAGAAATTAAAATTAACCTTATCGGTTCATGGTTCACAGGAGAAATAAAGCTTATTTTTACTACTGGCTATTAAATTGAACCATGCGATGAGCAATGGACATACGTTGCGTATCCCTTTCCTGTTCACATGCTCCGCTTCGAAAAAGAATTTTACATATTGGTAGTATGCTATTAATCTATCTCTCTATAGGAGAGAAGAATTGAAATATTTGACCAATATCAGTGTATACTGATCCTCACCAACGGAGATTATCCGTCGCATATTAAATGTAAAAATTTGCCTTTCAGCGATGATCGATGCTACGGGTTCTCGACGAGAATCACATGTTGGTAAGAAAAAAGGACTGGCTACTCGCCGTCCGGTAGATATTTAAATATTCCAATGATAGTGGCCAAATACAACGTTACAAACTGAACACACGCCCAATGCTGACTGCCCACAATTATCCTTGTCTCTTTTTCAAGTGATTTTTCTCATATTTTCCTTGTCGAACTTGTGCAAATCGTATGACGCGAGAAGACTTTTCGCAATTTTTATATGGAGAGACAAAATTGTATTACATATATTGGAGCTTAGGTAAGTGGGTTTCTTCAGTGTCTTCTAATTTCTAATTCTTGAAAAAAATAAAGTTTTTGTTCTTTATCACAAATATATAGTACTTTTAGTCCTGGGTGTTTATAAATGTTTGGTCTCAAGTAAATCTTTTCTGATCTGTATGCTTGTAAGGCCCGGCCCGCTTGTATAAAGCATCGGAGACCAGATGGTTAGTGGTTAGTGGTGGCCTGACAGTCAACGCCACATGGCTTGTTCCAACGATAGTTTGGTCAAAGTCAACTCACTTTCCGCCTGTGGACATCCTGAAGAAATTATTTTTACATGTGTACAGTCTATTGGTGAACACCGTGGAAATCTAGCGATTTTGTAAAAGCCTTGTCATACATTGTTTCTTTCTTCCTCTGTTCCGGGCATTTTAATTACCTGTGGTCTCAGCCTTGCAATAGCATCCATTACCTTCGATTAACCCTGCTAGCTGTAGACTTATCTATCCCTATATTGTTTGTCACAAGCCTTACAAACGAACCTGTGGCTAAAAATCGGAGAATAACAAAAACCATTTCAGATAGCTTCAACGCCTTATTTCTATTTGTTATATTCGAAATTTCAAGGATATTTTATTCATTACAAATTGTACCACATCTTTTGAAAGTCGATACCTTCTTGTTCGTCAAATATTCCAAAACTAGTCATTCGTTCTCTGATCGTTCATGTTTTTTTCTGGTTAACCTATGAAGTAGTATATTAAGTATCAAGGATTATTTGATATATTTTTCAACCTAACAGTTTCAAAAAATCTTTATCATCAGTTAAATCGCCTGCAAAATCAACAAATCTAGCCATATTTATTTTACAACAAAATCAATACAACTCGACCTGATATTAACTGATAACTTTTGACAGATGGATTTGACTTGCTGGTAGCCGGGGTGTTACGAGTTAACTCTGCATTGAACAAGCGAATTTCAAGTTCGAGCGCTTACCACAGTTCAGCGAGTGACCTCTTGATAACCTACTATTGTACAAGTGGCCCAAAATCTGATGATTTAGGGCCATTTTGAATTTATAACATTCTGACGATGGTATTTTAAATATCCAAACAGTAAATCCAATCTTTTCAATTATTAACAATAATAACATTTATTTCCACTTATATTCAAGTTGTGACAATGAAAATAAAACAGTGGAAGTTAACTAAGCAACATTTTTTTTTTCGTTTTCAGTCATCACATTCCAGTTCGATTAGAAACTTCACCGAAAGCGCAGCCTGAACGCCTCCAGTACGTCACTTGGTTAGGCGACACCACTTCATTACTAATAGTATTTAACAACGACATCTACCACAGAAAATCTCCAACTGATGAGTCCGATACCAGGATAACCTTTACTGGTCAACCGGATATCATCTATAACGGGATTCCTGATTGGTTATACCAAGGTACCTACTATAAACTAATTAATATATATGTATATCAAATGTTAGGAAAATAGGAAAAAGTATTAAAGTTCAGTTGTAATTAAACTGCGTTACAGAAGTGTACAAGCAATGATCAAGAAAGTATACATCTAGTATAGTTACAGATTGTAGATTGCAAGGAGGTCGACTGGCCCAGTTGACTTTACCACTTTTTTTTAAAGGAGATGTCCCTTCGCCGGCACCACCTCAGCCTCCTGGGCTTATTGTGGATCCTCCCTCCCTCCCAACTACAGCCTTTTCAGCCACTCCGCTCCCTGTATTAGCTCATACAGGTTCTTTGCTGGTGGGTTGTAGAAGTCTTCTGGAGTCATTTGGGGTCTACCATACAGTTTCTGCCTCCTGTGGTCCAGGACTTTACCAATTACAAAGATTTTCATCAGTTTTTGAGCTAGCTAGCTGCCATCATGTCAGAATCTGCATTTTCTACAGTCCACTTTGCCCATCTCACAGATATAATATTTGAGTGTCCAATGAGAATTTCTGTTATTACTTTCACATTAGATTCCTGAAGATCCAAGAGCAATTTAACTCATCATCCGATTAAGCTAATTTTTATCACTCCTGCATTAAAGACTTTATTATATTATCATAACTAAATGTTCTTGTTATTTCAGAGGATATCTTACAAAGTCCAGAGGCCTTGTGGAGTTCCTATGACGGAACTCACCTATTATATGCCACTTTCAACGATAGTCAAGTAGGTACCATGAATTTTCCATGGTTCCATTTTAAAGCTGGATCCGTTTTAGGATCGACGGGGGCTTACCAAAGGGCTCCCTCTTTTCCTTCTTCCAGAACATTGAGGTACCCAACAGTAAGTATTGAATTTAGACAAAAGATACAACAAAGTGCAGTAACTCTTTTAGATTATTTTTTCTCTTTTTTTTTTGGAATTATAAAATTCAATGGGATTCGACAAAAATAATATTGAAAAAGCCCAATAATAAAAGACGAAAAATCAAAGAAAGTGCTTCAATACAACTAAATTCAGATATATGTGAAGCTAGTATTCCAGCCGAATGTAGTCAAATTTGGTTACCAATGTTAGAAAGAGAAATTTCCAATAATCAATTACCTGCGTTATCAGGATAGCATCATAAGTTTCTATACAGGTTTTCTTATGATTTATCATTGGAATAGTTGTTAATCGATACACAAAATCACTAAACTGAGTTATACATATTTTTAAAACAAAAATAATCATACACAAAAAAGTAACAACAAACGCGTTTTATTAACAACAGTTCCAAAATAAGCGAAAAAAAGCGCTATCCCAATAAAAACCGTTCCTAAGACGTGCATTTCACTGGACTCCATTTCTAGTAGACCATCATATCGTTAGAATGTCATAAAATAAAATATTTTTTCTACTCCTATACTTTAAGCTGTTAATTAAATGCCAACTTTCAGTTTCATAATGATACTCATTATAACACTGGTCATAATAAAACTGAAAAATTGATCAATAGAAATCTAGATTTTCAAATACCCAAGTAGGCAGACCCAATATTTTCTGTAGAATGTTTGACAGTGTTTTATGACAGTTTAAATCTTTTGCGTAAGTTTTTAAAAGCAATTTCGACCACCAGATCGAAAATACTCAATGACCAAGGCAAATACATATTTAAACTTATTATTTTTGTTTACAATAATTCATTTAATATTGTATAACAGTAACATACTTATACGCTTTATGCTATCATCTCAACCGTGGTCCCGTGGCGCAGTGGGTAGAGGAGATGCATAAAGTTTTTTCGATCTGTACATTTCGGGTTCGAGTATCCCGGCTAGTACATTTTTTATATATTTTTTTTAAATCAAATTTCTTCGTAGAAAAAATAGTGTATGCAATTCTCATGCAATACATGATCGTTGCATAACATATTACTATTATTTCACATTTTACCAGAGATGTGATCTACTATGAATGGACCTTAATAAAATTTAACAACAAAGTTTTGTAGTCTTAAGCTTCAAAATATTATTGATAGTCTAGTTGTCAAATTTTTTTCGTTGTGTCAGATAGGTACCAAAAATTATTCCATTATAGTCAAAGGCACTCTTATCGTGCGGGTCATACGATTCAACAAATACATAGGTCATCACCCTTTTCGTTTTCTTCTATTGCGTTTAATCATAACTTCTAAATAAAGTCCGTAAGATAAATAAGACAGACTTATGCAATTTTGACGGGAAAAAGAAGGATATGTATTTAGTTTTCAGCGATTCTAAAAAGTCTTTCACCAGCGAAGTTTTTATTTAAATGTCAGTTTGACAATTCAAAGTGACAATATATGATGTAGCTATCTTGGTACGTCTATGTAGCTATCTTCATGTTGGTTAAAATAATCTTCTTCTTCTTCTCTCTGGGTGTATTTGTTATCTCACATTTTGGTAACCTCTGTGTTTTTTTATTTGATACATAATGGTTAGTGACCTTTGAACCCGCACGATAAGAGTGCGTTTGACTATACTATTTAATTTTGACAACGGTAGCTGGAACACGCTACCGAAACGTCGAAATAAAAAATAAAAAAACATTATTGTGGTTTGATTCACACATAAAAATAAGAGAAAAAAGAATAACTAATGCTACAAGGAACTTACAGAAGATCTTTAATCATTATTTAATTATTTATATTATAGGTACGCATTTTTTACTATGTCGAGATGGAATTTAGCAAGAAAAGCTTATAAAATTCATCTTTTCGTTTTTAATATAATGATCAAATAATATTTTTGTACAATTACATTGTCAAGTATTCTCCAAAAATCGTGAAGTATTATGTATTGAATTTTACAAATAAAAGTCGTTTAATTATTATTATTATTATTATTATTATTATTAATAGAATAAAACATAAAAACCTCTTTTTGTGCGATCGATCTTTTTTGTTTATTTACAGCATCGGTTTTCAGGTCGGTAGGTTGTGTTTACTGGTTTCTAAGTCTAACACGTTGGTAAGTGATTTACTTACCGTTCAGACGTCGGTAAGTAAACTACGTCCCAGCCCTACATACATTCAAGTGGTCCTAAATAATATATTACTTCATTCATTACACATAAGAAACAAAAAATAAGAAGATTGATATTTTTTAATGAACAGAATCGAACAGAACAATACAAAAAGTAATAAATAGCATGAAAACAATTTCACCAAAATGCAAATTATATTTTAAACTGATCGATAAGTATAAATGTCACTTTTGACATTTTGTTCATTTCGAAGAAATTTAAATTTTTGCGGGATCGATCTTTTTTGTTCATTCACAGCATTGGTTGTCAGGTCGGTAGGTTGTGTTTACTGGTTTCTATAAGTTTAACACGTCGGTAAGTGATTTACTTACCGTTCAGACGTCGGTAAGTAAACTACGTCCTAGCCCTACATACATTTAAGTGGTCCTAAATATATTACTTCATTCATTACACAAAAGAAACAAAAAAAATAAGAAGATTGATATTTTTTAATGAACAGAATCGAACAGAACAATATAAAAAGTAATGAATAGCATGAAAACAATTTCACCAAAATGCAAATTATATTTTAATCTGATCGAGAAGTAAAAATGTCACGTTTGACATTTCGTTCATTTCGAAGAAATTTAAATTATTTTATTCGAAATTCGAATATTTCAATATGATCGCGCAAAAAATGGTATAAGCATTTCGAACGTTAAGGGTAATACCGGTCTCCAGCAAAATTGGAGGCTTCGCTACGCTCAGCCTCCAAACATTGCTGTCGACCGGTAAACAACCCTTACCGTTCTTGATACTATATACTATATACTAATATACTATAACAACCCAAGTAGCAATTTATATTCTATAAGGTCTGTATAAACAGCTACAGTTGGCAGAACCAAACGTGAGCCCTGGTGGGCATATTCATGTCGCTGTAGTTGTATTTTTGTAGTTACAATTCGATATTTTGAATCGATAACCAAATATCGATACCATAAATGTCAACTGTTAAGAGATATGTAAACAAAGTCAAACTTGCTAAAAATGTAGCTCTAAATATTAATAAAAAAAATCTATATTGGACCAAAACTAAAACTTCCGTTCGCCCTAAATGTCTATATTTTCAAATTACATGACTGTATTAATGTCATGAAAAACAAGGGTCAAGTTTCTATGGAAAGCAACAAAATATGAACTGGTTATAGTCCAGTGTTGCCGATGCAAAAATGAAAATTACCCGAACTTACTATTTAAATTATCAGAATTTGTCAAAATTACCAAAAGGACACATTGGTTATCTAAATAAAGCCTTCGACCCCAGTCAATATGGAAAATCCCCTAAAACAATAGCCATTTTATATATCCCTTCTACAAAATATTCGAAAAACTATTGGATCCAAATTAGTGAAATTGTCTAAGAATCGGATAATCATCCTCGCATTGACAACACTGATACAGAATGAATAAAATGATGTATGTTGATGAAATCACCTGTTCATATTATTTCGATTATATTTAACAATTACTAATGGACAATCGTTAACATTGGCTCTTGATTGGCTGCTTGCGATGACCTTATTTTAGTTCGCATATTTTCCGGGGCTCATGTTTGGTTCTGACAACTGTACAAGATATATCTTATAGGATACTAAAATTCTTATAACGGTCTACAAAACAACTAAATGATCCTTATACAACTAAAAAGGGCCCATTTTTATACAAGTGTTTGGTTGTATAACAGTTGTATTAAAAGTTTATACAACTCTTATATGACTGTTTAATACACATTTATACAACTCTTTATCGACTGTTTTATAATCATTTATACAGCTGCTATAATAGTTATTTATGATATAAGTGTTAAAAGTACATTTTTAAGGCACGCATGTGAAGGTTTGCAGAATGAGCGAAGCGAATTCTGCAATTCACATGAGTGCCTTAAAAGGTACTTTTAACACGTATATCATACAATATTTTTTCTACAAAGGTTCAAAAAATGCAATAATACAGTTTGAATTAAATTTTAAAAACCTTTATTAATACATCCAAAGGAGATAATTTCAAATTATTTAAATTTAAATTCCATTTTTCCTGCGCATCATTCCTCCTTATCCACGGAAAATGGTAAAACAGCAGTGCAGGAAATTAATTTGTCAAATTGCACAAATTGTACTATTAATATTAATGTTAATAAATAAAATCTAAATATTTTGACGTTTGCTTTCAAAATTTGACAATTCACTTTTACCAGCAGTGCCATAAACATTTTAAGGCACTCAGTGTCTTAAAGTGACATTTTTAAGGCTTCTATGGAGTGCTAAAAATGGCATTTTTAACACGTTTGTAGAAAAAATGATTTAATATTGTGTCATGTAGACACATCTATAAGAGCATTTCATTTTTTAGTGAGGAATATCAGAACCAAATTATATTTCAACTTGAACGTGCATCAAACATTTCATTTGTAGAAATGGAGACTTATCAAAACGACTTGGACCGCTTAGGCGGACAAAGATAGTAAAAATTACAATTTCATTTGGATGGTTTGATAGCACAAATTTTGATGCGCCGCAAATTTTACTGATAGATTATAGGTATATATTTGGCAAGAAAATGAAGCGCTTCAATTCTGGTTGAGCTTCAAGTAGATACTTAAAAAATAATAATAAAATAGAATATCCTAAGATACTTTTTTTTATTATTTTAATAGTTCATCACTTCATATGGATATTCTTCCACAATATAATTCTCTAAATAATGATAAAGTCACATTTTCCAATGTAGTTTCATGTTCCCAACTCCATTGCTCATAATGGCGGTGATAGCGGTACAAGAATTGCTCATTTAAACATGGCGATATATAATACAACAATTTTATCCCAAAGAAATGCCTCAAACAATATTTTATTGTAAAATGGAACGGTATACGATAACTGTTTTATAACGAAGAATATTTAGGCACTAAACAACTAAAAAGTGTTTTATAATGCAACGCAATTGAATGCTATACAATATTTATCATACAACATTATACAGCTTCAATAAGACAAGCTTAAGTAACTATTTTATAATGTTTTAGCTGTTAGTTATATAGTATATTATAGAACTCTTATACAAAAGGTATAAAAGTGTTATAAAATGAAATTTTTGATATTGTATAAAAGGCTTATAAGGTATTATATCATTTTAAAAGAAATGGTCGTATAATGCGTTATAGCATATATTGTAAAAGTCACTATAGAATCATTTAATACAATTTAAAAAAAAAAAAATTATCGCAACAAAATGCTTAGTAAAAACAAAAACTCCTTAAAACAACGCTATTCGACTGTTATACAACAATTCAGTCCTCTTAGAATTCCATTTTGCTAGTTGGGAAGTAGCAGAGAAGGACTCACTTAATCTTCGTTTGGCAGAATTTTGGTCAAGTATTGAAGTGCCAGACCAAATCTATTAGAAAGAGTGATAAAAGTTAAAGATTTTGACGTTCAATTTTTTCTTTTACCTTGTTTAGAAGATTTGTTCTTATAATAATTTTGTCGGAAGCGGTCTGACACACAGTTGTATCAAGAACAAGAGCTCCCAGACTTTAATTTAATTTAGTCAAAACGTCCTCGAAAACTGAAAGATTATGCTTAAGTTTTGTAGACCGATTTTACGAAAAAATAAATTAGAAATTTCATAAAATAATTTGTATCCAAAAATACATGTTTGTACCTATTCTGGTTGACCAACCTTTCACGGCGACCGATTGGACTTTTTCCAATTGAAGAGAAAACACATTAGCTGCCTAGGCCGGAGTTATTACCAATACTTTGATTAATATAACATTAACAGTCGATGCCAAAACTTCAAACACTTCAAATAGCATAATTCCGCTTGTACATAAACGAATACTCCAAACTCTTAGGTATTTTTATTCGTTCTGCACTGTAAATAGGACACTTGACTATTATGTGTTCAATGCTTATTTACATAAATCAAATTTGAGTAAGCCTAGTGTGGCACAGTCTAATTCTTGCTAGGACAGCTGGTCCTATTGTCGACCGTAGAGACACACTGGTAACATTTACCAACACTATTTTGTTACACCCTTTATCAGGGAATGGAGAATGGTACGATTGGTGTGGTGGCAATAACATTATGTTTTTAAAATATTTCGTAAAACTGTCTTTGTCAGTTATTACATAAATACTCAATTAACTAATTTATAGTATTTTCCTTTGTAAGGACATTTCTATATTTTTTGTTATTATAATTTTATTAGAGATAAATGTCGATAAAGATTTTGCTGTACTAAACTTATGTTTTCTTTTTCCAGCCCGGGACGCCTATACCCTCAGTACAACTTTGGATTGTAGATATCTCAAATATAACCTCATTAGAATATCATCTTGTTCAACCACCGAAAGCCTTACTAAATCTGTGAGTATTTTTCTTATCTAAATATGCTTAGTTATTTTTAATAGTAGTTTGTGCAACTATAGTGTGGATGTGATGGCCATATCGCACGAAGACGAAGTTTGAGCACTACTCCGTAGGCGGAGTACTCAATCGTTCGAGTGCGATATGGACAATCCACACGAGTCGAACAGTATATTTTTTCTACGACCCATTTAAGAAAAAATCTAGAAAATAAATATTTGAATAAACTGTAAAATAAATATAACTTGAAATTAAAAATTTTCCACAATTTTATTCATAATCGTACCAATTCAATTTTATGTCTTCACTAATTTTTTGTGATAAACGTACAGTTCTTAAATGTACAATTTGTATAACATTACGGTTTCCCTTTTTAAGTATGCGATGCTGTTATATGTATATAGATGTTGCCAGTCGGACTCCCGCAAGAAGGGTACCGTACCTTTATTTATAATAATGAATATTCTGCTAAATATTTCAAGCGTCTGCCTGTTGTAGTTAACAATATTGAGCAGAATAATTATTTAAAAATAAAATTAACAATTGAAAAAAAAATCTTCACGCGGAATCGAACCCGGGTCTACCGCGTGAGAGGCTGGTATGTTAACCACTCGGCTACCGAGATTTATTATAAGCAAACTTCAGAAGTATTACATACTTTCATAAGAACTGACGTTCATCCATATTCCCTTAAATACCCATTTTATTCTGTTTTTAGTATTTGTTATTAATTTATAAGGTTTATTTTATCCAAGTTCATTCTTATAAATAAATATTCTTTATCCAGTGCTTCTGGGAGAGACTTTTTTTGACAAGTTATTTTGACGTTTCTTTAAATTGAAAAAAAGATGAGTGACGAGTACTAAACGCGAATGCTGATTGGTGGTTTTCATATACGTTCTAGGATGTATATGAAATCATATACGTTCAGTTAACCGATATGGCCTACATATCCATTCTCTAAACTGTGCAGGAAATGGATAATATACATGTGGGTGTAGAAAAAAGTTATTACAGCATTCAAGGTGCAATTCACACAGTTAAAAATAAGACAATCTTCTAACCCATTTTTGCTAGTCTGTATGCATATTAAGTTTTAAAGTACTAACGGAAAACTCTTTATTGGATACCATACATGTTAAAATTTGAATCATAATCTTTACTATGTATAGATTAAAACATTTATAATAGCGTCAACTTTGTCAAATTTAAAGGCGTACCGTTAATTTTTAAACACTTCTCATAGAATTGACCCTTCAGTGTTGGTTCCTAGTCGTGAAATAACATGGTTAGCATTTTATAGTACCTAACCAAATATATTATCATTATTTTCGAACAATTACATGTCTACCCAAGATTTACCATTGTCCGGATTATTGGAGATTCGAATTATTTGGCACTAAAAACCTCTAGCCTCAGTTTTACACCACTAAGGTCATTTTCTGTTTATACTTATAGATGTATTATAAAAGTTTAGTCGTTGGAACTTACAAAGGATAACATTCATCCCAGTACGTTGAAGTTGGAAGTACTTTTGAATAATGGATAATAAAATATTCAAAACAATCTCCATTAAGTTATAGAAATGTGAAAGATTCACGTTTAAGCTGTAAGATATAGAAAATGAAAAGAGAAAAACACTTTTCCTACGACCACCATCCAAAACACTATTTTCCACATTGGTTATAATAAACAATTTCTCAAAAGTTGTGGGAAAAGTGGCATAAGGCATAGCTAAGTGACATTAGGCCTATCCAAAAAAAGTTGTCATTTTCGGAAAATCATGCATTAAGTGCAAATGCTAGTAGGGTCGATGAGACATTATAATAATTACCGAAAACTTGTCAAAAACACCAACACCAGAGATAAAGATCCAGAGCTGTTCACATTTTGCAATTTATTATAATTTTAAGTGAAAAATCTCATGCAAGGAGAGCTCAAATTAAAACATATTTCTTAAAACGTAAATTTGTCGCATACTGCAATTATTAATAAACCTTAAAAAAATAATCTTCGATAATTTATTTAAAATAAATGCAGAGATTGTACTAATTTTCACCGCCATAAGCTATGTCATGTTAGAAAAAGTGCTCGTAAAAAAGTACCGTGTGCAACACAATAGTTTGTTTGATTTCTGGATGGTGGTCGTAGATAAACTACAGTGTATAATACGTGCGCACCTGGTAATACTATATACTATTTTCTCACTGCTATATAGTTAAAATTGTACCGCTATCTCAGGTAGAGTTTTATAAAGCGTTAAGAGAACGTATTGAATAGTGAAGATCGGGGGCTGAAACACAAAAAAGTTAGGTATGCCCTTTTGGTAGCAAGTATAAACAAAGTTTTTGACTTGTGAAAACATTTAGTCATACATTTAGGTGTAATCAGGGCTGAAGCCTTTAAAGATGGCAGGAAGTGAAAAAAGATAATAATGAGATTTAGCCCATTGGAAAAAGAAGTGACTATAACAAAAATAGGAGGAAACATAATTTACGGACGATCTCAGGTCAGGAAGTGGAAGGGGGTGAGTTTTTAAGGGTAAAAGACGGTTTATCTCGACTTCCGATAAAACTACAAATCCTCTGGAAAAAAGTTGAATGGCAAAGTTGTAGATAATGAAAAGATCTACTACTTTTGTATTCACACTTTTTTCACATCACCTTAAAATTTATGTGAGAAGTTTCTGCTACACAAAAAATCCTTGAAATTTGATGCAAACTTACCTTTTTACGTCCAAAACGCACTGCAATTTATGTGATTGAAAATATTCATTTTTTCACCTTATTTTGTCTCAATATCGAAAATCACCCTAATTTCCATTCGAAAATTCTCGTGTTAAAATATCAGCTTTTTCAAGAAAGTCAGTGGACTTTTTTTGTTTGTTGAAATATTTTTTCTATAAAAAATATACAGGGTGCTTCTGAATTCGTGCGACAAAATTCAGGAGGTGATTGCTTGTATGAAATTAAGATGGGTCTTTCCTTTAACAAAATTTCCTCAGCCCATCCCTTTCCGAGATATCAATCTCAAAAGGTGGTGACTAAAATGGAGTGTTTATTTTTTTCTAAAATTTCCGTGAAGCTATAAACTTGAAATTCAGTAATTTTCGCGCACTCGCAAAGGACTAAGCACTGGTATTTTTTAAATATATTCATGTTACATTATACGGGGGTGAAATTAGCAGCCCTTACTACATTTGATATCAAAACGAGATGGAGTGTTATGTAATGAAATTTAATTTCAAATCCTTGTTTTATTAAGAAAATTTTCATTTTAAAACTTTTCCTGCAGAGAAAAAAAAAACACCCCAATTTATATTTTTTTAAATAAATTGAGTGGGAATCAGTGAAGATGTAAAATGTAATACGATTCAAAATAAATTCTGGAAATACTACAAACGAAAATTACAGAATTTCATGTTTCTAGCATTTTAGAAATTCTATAAAAAAAGAATCAAAACTAAATTTTAGTCACCACCTTTCAAGGGTGATATCTGGGAAAGACCCATTTTAATTTCATACGAGCAATCACTTCCTGAATTTTGTCGCATGAAACAGAAACAGAAACCCCTGTATATTGTGGTGATAATTTATATTTAATAACTATCTTATAATTACAATATGTTTATTAATTTTAGGGTTCGTTATCCGAAGATAAAACACTTGTCAAACTCCCTCAATCACTGTCACTCTTCCATTTTTTTCGACCCATCCTTCAATTTTGTCAATTAATTTTTTTTTAAATGTCATTCATAAAATTTTGATTTTTACAATAAATGCGGTGATAATTTTATTGATTAAAATTCCAATTATGGTAAATGTTCATATGCACCTGAAAAATAAATTTCCTTCGGTGAAAGTGTTGTCTAGTTACGAATTTGTTTTTTTTTTAATACATTTTGATGTATTTTATCTTTCATTTTGAGGGGATTTCTTTCGATGTCTATAAATATTTTTAATCTCACATGAAATACATTTTTGGGAGTTGAAATATCATATTGCCACAGAAGTACATTCTGCTGCTCTGAATCCAATACAGTTTGGATTTCGTATATGATTTGAAAAATCGCGTAGGTACAAGAAAATCGAAATTTGGCACTGCGCCCTTTTGTTGGAGCAACATTCTGAGGTTTATATTATTGAAGTAATATTAGAAAATAACTGGGTTGAATCAGGAATAATAATGCTGTAGTTGATTTAGGTATAATTTTGCTAACATAAGTTATTAGAAACAATATAATATTTCTCACATTATTGGAGCAATCGTCTGTGGACAGATGGGCAGCAACCATTTTGTAGTATTTTCCACAATACACGCTGAAGTATGCGGCTTTCGTAAAAGCTTTAAGGTACGACAGAAAAATTTGATGAGAAGCAACAGAAATTTGAGGCAGATAAATAGTTATTTACGTAACAACTCCCGAAAGTGATATTCTACGAGATGGATAGGCAGTTTCCAAGTTATGTTGTTCCTTCTAATTGCAAACTAGAATGGTTGATGTCAAATATCTTGTAGATATACCAACCCCGTTTGACTTTGAAGTGTAATTCAATAGACGTCGGGGCCTATAGCCCGGAAAGTAGTTGTTGCTTCTTAGCTGAGCGGCCAGATTCTTTAAAAAATATTTTTTTAAACTTATAAAGCGATAGAATAATCATTATTCTGCGATAGCTATTTGGTAACGCGCTTTATTAAATACGACAATATTACAGGAAACTGTAATCATAGTATATAAACCAACCAGTAGTGTATCTCTCACAAATTTCATTCATAAATTGCCAAAGCTTTTGATAACCTTGAACGGATCGTTTTACGATTCATTTTACCATAGTCGTAGGTGCATAAGTTTTAAAATGACTTGAACGTGTTAAATGTTTTTTCTTAAATATTGTAGAACAGTACACTGATGAGTTAATAAAACAATAGTCTCATACAAAATATTTATTGGTTTTTCCATATTACAATTTTCATTTGATTATGATTTTTTAAATTTTTATTAACAAATTTTAATGTGTAATATAGTCGTACCGTGAAGAAAAGTTTTATTAAATATTTTATTGGAAAATCAACACAAGGATGTACAAACTCTGTTGTTTGACTAATATTTATAAGTGATTCAACAATATTATATTCCGTAGCAACTTTCTCAAAATTGATTTGGAATAATGTTTCTAATAATGAGATGTATTGTACAAAATTTTCATGCGGCATATTTAAGGTTCCAAAAGTATACTTATTCGTATTTTCATAAGCTCCAAGGTAACTGTATAAAGACGAATCTTCTAAATTCTGATACGCTTGTGAATACGTCTCACATACGCTGCATGTATGGAATTGGAATTGGAATAGCCTTTTTTAAAAGAAGTCTTCTTTGATGATGTTGCATAATCATATCTGGTTCAAAATAAGCACCACATAAACGATGACTACTATTGTATAGAGTTTCTATTTTTGGTATCAAGTCAGGCCTATCGCATGCTTCGAGCCAAACTTTAGCTCTGAAACAAAAACAACAAATTAAATCAATGCATGGAACTAAGGCTCATAAATGTAATATGAAGATTCTCACCTTTCTGAATCCTTTGGAAAACGGTAAAATTTTTCATCACAATTATAATATTTATTGTTACATCCACGAACTACACACACTACCCGATTTCTTCTTTTTAATGGTATACATTGCAAAAAAATGCTTATAAACTATCAAAATAATACCGAAAAGCCGTAAAAATATAAGCTGTAATAAATAATTTTATTCGCAAATTCACCACTTGCACTTTGGTTGGATCGCAGCACAGCACTGGCCGCCGGATGATGTAGTCATCCGAACGACGTTGTAGGTCACAGGGAGCTCGGCAGTGTGACGTCACGAGATAACATACTGGTTCGTTCATATACTGTGCTGTAATAATACTTACCATCTAATTCCGCTATCTAATGTGACACTTCAAGTCACTCCTTGACGTTAGGTAACGTCACATTTTTCATAACCTTCATATATCAGTTATGAAAAGTTGTTATGTAAAAACTTCACGTAACTGTTTATGGTCGCGTTCATCCCAACAAAGTTGATCAGGTAGCGATTTTTAGAGTGATCCATCAGTTCGTCATTCTGCTGAACGTGCTCATAAAACCATCGATATATGTCAAATGTTAATGAATACAACAACAACTCAATTTTATTTGATATGTACGACAATTATGAAATAGGTATTACTTCTAGCCATTGAAAATGGGATTTAATTACAATAAATTGAACTCCCCACTTTGGAGCAGACTATGAAGAGTTGAATTTCCTGACAAAATATACAATTTATTATTGAAACAATAAGTCACCTCCAGTTGTTCACTCATTTTCACTAAAATACAAACTAAAATATCTCCAAACAAAGATATTTATAATATGTTTCCAGCATATGTCATAAATGACAGTTAATGCATCATCAATCGGTAGCGTGTAGCGTATTTTGATTCTGATTGAAAAAATGGCGACTGATACCACACCGCTCAATCTGATCAGTTAACAAAACACGCGTTCAGCAGAAAATTGATGATCGCTTCGGTAGCGCTACGTTGTGATGAACGCGACCTGCTTCAACATAGAGATACCACATGGGTTTCAAAGAATTCTATTAAATAGGTACTATCAAAACTGACAATTATTTCATTATTCAAACTGACAATTACCCCATTATTTTAATTCAATAGTATTTTAATATTTATAAACATTAAGTATATTTTCGTGAGATACCGTTGATGTGAAGTCGGTTACAGAGCGGTTATACCCCCACCAAAGAAATTTTAAAGGTTTTTATCGTTCATGATCTCTCGCGAAAATCAACCGGTTAACCGGATAGAATTAACTTCACAACATTAATAAATAAACATAACCTCAATAAAAAGTGACGAGTTACAAAGTTTCTTATGGTTTCATTGTTCCTATTGTTCGAAAAATGTTCTTTTTAGTTTTAAGTATAATTGACGATTTTTTTAGTACTAGCCTTCTCGTAGTTATGTCATCACAAGTAACGTTGCATAGTTCAGTTAGGCTACGAGTTTCGGATGATTATTTTCCCCCTAGGGTGAATCGTATGGATTGATTAAGCCAATATAATGAAACGGTGTTTTTTCAACTTTTTAGAATGTAAATAAACAGTTTTTCGCAGTTACTAGCTCCGTGGATATTATACATAAAATAATGAATTATCTTTGAAATTTCAATCAAATTTCTAATTTTCAAATGTTATGTAGGGTAGGAGCACCATTTGTGGCCATGTTAAGGCATTTCTCCGAATTAATAAATTATTAAAATATAACACCTAACCGTACGAGTTTGTCAGTAGTCACATATTTGAAATTACATATTAATTCATCAGTAGCTTCTTGGCTTGGAACCTGAACTGAAAGGTTTTTTTTCTTATAATTTTCCAAATTTTGAGAGAATGAACACAGATTTTGTTCCATTTATGGCCGTATTGTTCCTAATGTGGTTTTTGAAGGGCCCATTTTTGGTCATATAGGAAACTCAGCTTTTTTTCAATTAGTTTTCATTAGACTTCAGTGAGCAGAAGTAGAGGAGGCTATTATAAGCTGATAATTCATGAAATGTTTTTTATTTTTGAATATATAGCAAAAAAATACAAAATATTGATACAGTCTAAAGAAAATCTAATTCATTTCAGTTCATTCCGGTAGACAAAAAATCATTGAAAATTGCGATATTTATTGATTTCTTCAACAGAAAAGTATCCTCTTAAATTTTTCTTCACTGGTGGTTGAATTTCTTCCATTACCTCTATCTTATCGTACCAAATCTCATCCTTTTTTTCTGGCCATTTCCAATTATTGCCATAGCTTTCCATTGTGCTGATAAAAGCTTGGTTATTATTCTCATCAGTAATTATTCCTGGAAAAAAATTACTTTCGTATTGCACAATTACGTATCTTAAACTTTTGGGCTCATAGATGTCACGAGGAGTTTCCTTGGATATTTGTTTTTCCGTTTCAGATTCTTTTTCCAAGATACTTGTAGGTAAATTCCTGTCCTGCTCTTCCACGGGATTTTTTTCTAGATCATAACTGACCTCTTTAATGATAGATTCATCCTCCACCAGTAGTTTTTCTTTTTCAGGCTGTTTCTCAGAACTCGTCATAACGTTTTTATTAGGAATTTCTGTTTTTTTAGTTTCTTTCGATTTTCTGTTAGTTGTTTTTGCTTTACAACTTTTTTTGCCTCTCTAACTTGCCTCTTTCTCTCCATATTTTCTTTCTCCAGTTCTTTTGCCTCGGCAAGTTCCAACCATTTATTAGATGTTAGCACAGACGGTAAGATTTCACGTTTCCTTTTATTTTTTGAAATGTTCTCTTCGCTAGGATAGATCAGAATATTACTCAAAATGTCTATAGGTTTTCTTTTTGGCGTATACAGAATGGTAGTATCCATATGTGAAGTTGTGAAGTTAGGGCTCAGAGTTGAAGGAGAATTGATGAATTTATTGAGTATGCTACTGTTTTCCAGAATATTTATTGATTCTGTCAATGTTTCAGAGTTTTTTTCTAATTCTTGTTCTATCAAAATGGTCACTATTGGAACATGCATGCTCTTATAGTGGCCAGTGAATTATTTCATATGGCCAAAAAATGGATCGCAGTGTTCCATGAAAAGCCATCAAAAACATTGGTAGTGGTCAAAAATAGATCACAATTGTGCCAAAAGTAGCCAACCGGTGGTCATTAATGGAGTAGATGCTATAAATTATGATCCATTTGTGGCCACCTTATTTTAAACTGATTCAAAATGAAATTGAGTACCTACGACCAAAAACAACATAAATAAATCATATAAAAAACTCATGATATACCAATGTTCACAAAATATCCACTTATGATTGAAATGTAGCTAAAATGCGCTTACCTGTTTCCTTACGTATATTCTTAACAAAATAGAGCAGAACGTTTCAAACACGATGTCAGCTTGGTGAGAGATACTTTACAACAAAACGGTATATGAGGAAGTGATGCAATTCGTACCGAAAAATCGGAAGGTCGTGTAGAGTCGATTTGTTTGCGTTTCCTTAATAGGCGGTAGATTCAAATGTTATTATGATACGTTTATCGTTCAAGTGGCCACTAATGGTGATGTGGCCAAAAATGGTGTTCATACCCTACTCCTGTCAATTAAATTTCTTTAAACGCCAGTAACCATACTCCTAGGTACGGGAACTGAAATAGATCCCGTTTTATAACTTATTGCGTCACATACTCCCCTATTACCGTTCTATCGCAAAAATGCAGTGGGAACTGAATAACAGATCCCTATATATCAACGGGATCTCGCGAAAAAATACCTATAGAAAACAACATTATTCAGGACACAATTATTTAAAGTAAGTCAATTTTCTGGGTGAATACATCATAGTAACAGTACTTCTAACACCATTTGAATCCACTTCAATATTATCTTTGTAATTGAAGATTTTATTAAATATTATGAAAGCGCGGAATTAGATACATTAGAAAACACGTTATGAAGAGAGCGACATTGTTCAACTCGCGTAATTTGCAGAACTCGCTGGCGCTCGTTTTGGCAAATATTACGCTTGTTGAACAATATCGCTCTTTTCATAACTAATTACGTAAATATCTATTCATGTAATTATATTATAATGTGAATGTGGATTCATTGGTTTATGTCGCTGCTGAACCTCAATTACTGATGCGAGAAATGATAAAGACAAGAACTATTATTATTACTCATTCCACCAAGCTGGGTTTACTAGAGAGTACGTTTTGTGTTTAATATGGACTGAATATCAATTCTGAATCCACGTACATCATCTTTTATAAAACAATGTTACTAATGAACAGATAATTTGCATTTTCAAACAACGGTTTCCATTTCATATCCGGCGGGTTCAACCAAAACCTAATTCAGTTCATTTTACCTTTCGTATGCGTTTGCTTCTTTAAACTAACATTTGCTTTCTCGTTTCTATTTGCATATTCATATTTTCAAGGATTTGCATATTTTCTGGGTTTATGGAAGTATTCCGAATCCTTGGAGGTTATTACTAGGAGTTTAATACAGTTGGGATTGAATGACGATTTTTAAATTTCAAGAAATCTTCCAGCTTCCTTATTTCAATAGGAAGAGTTCACAAATCAATTCTTAAGAAAGTGTATCAAGATATTATGGGCTTTAGCACCGACTATTTATCCTATTATATGTTTCCTTATTCAATAGCGATTTGGAATTGATTTTTAAGGCCACTAATGCATCGCAGCCGTTTCCACAATTTGATCAAAACTTGGCCGCTTGTCCTTATGTCATTTAGTTTGTTACACTTTCGGCTTAAATATATTTTATATTCCTAATTTTACCGTCTCATTAGTCACTTCCTCTGGATTTCGAAATATGCATTTTTCATAACGCGATAGCCACAATGAAACAACACATTAATTTGTGTGGGATTGATATATTTTTTGCTTGTATCTTCAGGGCAGTCTTTACAAGGTATGAGGCCCTAGGCCCAGGTATCGATGGGGCCCCCAGTAAAAGTAGAAAAACAAATCTAGCTTTTCGAATATCAAAAGCTGAAGTTTCATAGCGTAACACTATCGTTGTAATTCGCTTTTATGAAAGCATATTTCAAATGACACAGAAGGAAACTTAATTTCTGAATATATCCAGTGTAAATAGTATTTGCTAGAAACTGGAACAGAGATCCAGTTACATTTCTCAGATTTGTACACCCTGTAACGATATCCCCCTAAAATATCGTTCTAGAGACGACTATGGTTCGATACAAAGCTGTTTTCACCAAGCCAGTGAAGATATAAAAGGACGACCGAGAATCGTAGCAGGCAGTCTAGCGAGGTATTGACTCGGTGGGCTTCTTTTCTCCGGTTGGCAAGGTACTGACTTGTCGACAATCCCTCTCCTCGTTCAGCAGGGTATTGACCTGTCTGAATGAAAGGTACTGACTTTCGTACTCCTCCGAAGTTCCTGTCCCTAAGGTACTGACTTAGGGAAATTCTATCCTCGCTGAAGGTATTGACTTCAGTGTACATCCCGAAAACCGATAGAGAGCGGAAGGTTCTGACTTTCGCCCTTTCCTGATTTTCCCGTCCCTAAGGTATTGAATTAGGGATATTCCATTGCGTTTACTGTACGAACGGATACACTCCTCTGGTCGTAGCTTCACAAACAGGAGACGTCAACTACGACGAAATCCCAGGAACAGAAGCCTTCATTTCAAATCAGCCGTTAAACCCATACACCCACCTTTTTTAAATAGTGATGTATATAGTATAAACCCGACACCCTGAGGGTAAAAGGGCTCAAGATTATATATATAGTATAAACTATAGAATAAACTTTTATTTTATATTGAAATCCTGTGTCTAACTGTACGCACCTACCCGGCAATACGTAACTACCCATACGGAGGGTTACAACCCAAATTTGAAAAAAATATTTGAACTCTACTTTCCCTAATATAGAAATAAGTTTGCGAATATTTTTTAAGCTTAATGGTCACGAATTGTAGCGGCGAGTGATCATTTTCTGCATTAAAATTAATAAGAAATAATAATCGAAACGCCATGTTAAAACCTCGATAGAATTATCTTTCGAGAATGTTTATAGAATCGGAAGTTTCAAACAATAAAAGTTTCGTAGAAATAATTTCTGATTTCGCTCACAAAAAATCAAGAAAAAAATTGTAATTTCACGTTTCTATATTATTATATAATGAATATTTGTTTAAAGAATAATTTTTTTCCGTCATTGGGGGGCCCCAAATATTCTAGGGGTTCTAGGCCCGGGCCTATTGTGCCTTTGCGTGAAGACGGCCCTGTGTATCTTACCTGAAGGTAACAAGTATTATTAAAATAAAAAGTCTTACCTAATCTCCTTTTCTACTGTGTGCATAGGGAGTAGTGTCTTTAATTTTTATCCATTTATTAACATTCTCCATCTTTTTTGAGACTCTTAAGATACCACTTCAGCTTCCTTCCACGTCAACCCTTTCTTTTCCAGTCAATTTGCTACTTCGTTGTCCCACATCATCAGAGACGTATATAAGGGGGGGGGGTTACAATAATTTTTCATTAGCATACTGCCGCAATATTTGAATTACATTTAATACGAATTACGAAATACAAATAATATATTTTTCATCAATATTGGATCTGAAGCTTTAAGAAACTGAATTTCTAAGTACTTAGGTATAGTAGTTGCGCCTGCCAAATGTGAAAAATGTTAAGTTCAGTTGATATAAGTGTTCCAAGAGTAACTGGAAGACAAATCAACCGCAGTAATGTACCAGGGGACACAGCTGAAATTTACTATCGGCGGAACATATTTTACCCATTTATCGAACATGTAGTCAACGAAATTGAAGCTCGTTTTAAGCCCCACGAAGAAACAATTTCAGGAATTCAGTTGATTTTACCTGACCGGAAGAACTTAGAAGACTGGCGACTCGGAACAGTGTAACACTGAAGTGGGTACCAGGTCACAAATGAATCGCTGGAAATGAAAAAGCTGACGAACTTGCAAGAGCAGGATCGTCAACACTGATGAACGGACCCGAACCATCTGTGGGCATCCCTAGATGCTCCACTAGGTCATGGTTCAAAGGGTGGGTAAAAGATACAACACAAAAAACACTGGAAGAATACACCCAGGCAAACACATGGGAAGAAATTTATGAAAGTACCATCAGAAAAAGTAGCAAAAGAACTGCTCTTTGATCAGGAACAAACTACGCACTATAACGGGGCTCCTTACGGAACACTTTTCCACAAAGGAGCACCTGAACAAAATAGGACTGTATAACGGAGACCTCACATACAGGAGATGCAAAAAGGACACCGAAACAGCTCTGCACATATTATGCAACTGTGAGACGCTGGACCACAGGAGGCAAAAACTATATGAAAGACCCCAGATGACTCCAGAAGACTACAACCAACCAGTAAAGAACCTGTATGAGCTAATACAGGGAACGGATTGGCTGAATAGGCTGTAGTCAGAACATTCGGAGAATCCACAATACTCCCAAGAGGCTGAGGTGGTGCCGACGAAGAGACGGCTCCTTTAAAAAAAAAATATATATATATATATATATATGTATATTATACATGGTTATAACCCTTTCAGCAGAAGGGAGCGAAACGATAAACGATGTTTAAAAATACTTTTAGATGAAGAATTAAAAAAAAACTTAACATTATTTCTTCTACTTGAAAAATTGCTTTGATGCGTGGCACTCGATTTTTTTTGCCTTTGGCGGCGCCTTCAATAAAGCTTTCTCCTTCTGAACATATCAGATGAAAAAAACCAAAATTCCCCCCATGAAAAAGCTATAGCTACGTGACTGCACATCATCCTAGGTTTGCCTCTCCTTTCCTTGCCTGTTGCAGTCCATACTATTTTATATTGTTAATTTTGATTGAGGTACCATCTTATTTGGAATTTTTCTACATACTTTTTCGTAAATGAGATCATTTCGGTGTTGGTGTTTTTTTACTATTTATTTCTGCTTCGTATCGTCCTGTGCTGTCAATTACTGTTCCTAAATATTTGATGTTTTCCACTGGTGCCATTGGCAAATAGTTTATTTTGTGTTGACATTTTTTTCTTGGCTTGATGTTTTGTTTTTGATTACTTCCTAACCTAACCTAACACAACAAACTTTTATACTGTGATACATTTTCCTGACAGTTTGCTGTTATAACTATGTCATCAGCAAATACACATTCGCTCATTACAATGTTTTGTGATTTGTTGCATCTTCATTATTATTTCATTCATAATTAGCATGAAAAGAAATGGTCTAAGTACCCCACCCTGTATTACTTCTTGCGTTGTTTTAAATTTTTCTGATTCCTTGTTGTGGGGCCTAACAAATGTATTACTATTTGTCCACAATGATTTGATTCCTTCAATTGAACCATTTGTGACTTTGAGATTTTTTAGTGTGTTCCATATCTAACGTCTTGGGACTGTATCAAATGCTTTTCCGAGGTCTATAAATCAGAGATATATTTCTTTATTTGTTTGTTCTTTGTTTTTCAACGACTCTGTGAGGCATTATAATAATATTAAACTTTTACCTTTGACATCTATTTATAACACGCTTAACTAAAATAACGTATTTTTTGAAGGATACTGTGAATAAAGTACATTTGGAACTCATTCGCAACGCAAATTTTCATAGAGATGTGATATTCACAAATTTTGTCGTTTCAAGAATATTGTAGAAATGTTGTTGCAGGGGTTTCAAGGAAAACAGCAAAATTTTGAAAGTGGTTCATTAAAAAAAAAGTTTGGTATTTTAATAGCAGCTTTTACCGTCAAATTGAAAAACAAATGACAAAAAATACTTTCAAACTGTCCCTATTTATTTTTCCAAGATGTATCTCGAAAACTCAAAGCAGTTGAGGGTATGGGTTTCACTGCCAGTCTTCTCTCCTGTTTTTCTCAATAGATGCATGAATTTTCTTTTTTGCAGTGATTATTACCTGACGTCAGCAGGCTGGATTGGTCAAACAAATACACAAGTATCTGTGGTGTGGATCAACAGAGCTCAAAACTTAAGTATAATTTCAGCATGTTTAGCACCCAACTGGACTTGTATTGAGGTACGTTTTTCATGATACATTTTTTAAACCATGATATAAAAAATAATAAAGGTGAATTGATTGATGAAGGATATCAGTTTTTCCTTTTATCAGTAGAGTTCAATAAAAACCAAGGGAAAGTAGGGAACCTTTTTATTTTGCTTAGTTAGCTAGTTTTTCCAAAAATTGAAAGGCGACAGATGTGACACTTATAAATAAAATGCTTCAAAGAATTGCATTAAATTGGATAAAACCACGAAGGCAATGCGCGTCCGCCACGGCCATGGAATATACAAATAAATTTGTGAAAAGTTGCAACAGAGAACACACAAGAGCAGAAGTTGAAATATTCAATTCAGATCATCAAATAATTCCACATACGTTAGGTATAACCCAACCTATCTATATTTTAAAAATGAGACAATCTAGATCACGTTACCTATAATATGGCCATATAGGCAAATAAATTGGACATAGCTGGTCAGTTTTGTGATGTATATTCAATGGTAAACAGTATTCATCAATTTTTTCATCGATTTTATTAATGTGTTCCATATTTATATGAAAGCTGTGGTTTGACCTGGCGTTTCTTTGAAAAGTTCTAACCATCTCAAGAGATGTTACCCTAGATATGAATATAGATCGTCATTAATTTGGTATTTTTAAGCAGTTTATGCACCAAAGAGCATAATATGGAGCTTTTCACAAGTTTACAAGCCTGCAAATATTTTGAATTTGACTTTTTGATGAAAGTATGATCTAGTTTAGTCAATGGAGTTTTTGTTTTTGTGGGAAAGGTACTTGAGTTTATTATGGACAGACAGTGTTGGACTCAAATTAATGAAAATTATTATAAAATTTTTGTGATTTGAAAGATTTTGATATATTGCATAACCGCTCATTAAATTATAGCAATTTCTCTTAACAATAACACATGTTCATCTTTTAAGCTTATTAGATTACAAATCAAACAGAGCTAACGAAAAATAATGTTGGTCCAAAATTCAGATAAGCAACACAAACATTTTATGAAACTTACTTTTTCATTGTTTATTATTATTATTATTATGCAGACACACGGAATCCTTGAAAAGAAATAAAATCCCATTCTCCAAAAATACAATGTTACTTTTTTTTCAGACACACACAGAGAGGGCTGGAGACCAATCCTGGATTGAGATCCAAGAACATCCTGTTTTTTCTCCAGACGGTGACAGTTATTTGTTACTAGCGGCAGTACAAGAAGGAAGTCGCGAAATGTACACTCACATCAAACACGTGACTGTCACGCAACAACGCATTGCAGTTTTAAGTCATGGCAGGCACGAAGTCTCAAGAATACTTTTTTGGGATACTGTGAGCCATCTTATGTGAGTATTATCATAATGTCGTCTCAGTCTCTAAAATACCAATTGACGTTGTCGTACGGCCAGAAGGCATAGTCGGCACCCTTATTATCTAAAAAATTGCTATGGTTAAAACGACCATCTCTAGACTCGTTACCTGAACGTCAACAAACAGAGTATATGGGATGAGTTCCTCCCCATATATGCTAATTGTATGCATGATGTGCAACACCTTGAGTGTAAGTTATACTTGGGTACAAAGTGAGCGTTCATAAAACATTTAATATATTTTTCACACTCTACAACACAGCGATCACAAACGCACCACGATAAGCAGTTTTATTCAAATAATTTTATCTTATTCGGTAATTTCAAGCAGAAAATATGTTAAACACAATCTCATGGCTATACAAAATTATGTTGCACCAGTTTTTGTTGAACTACTATCCCTGAATTCTCAAAATATTTGAATGTGTCCATTATTGACCTGGATTCTTGACCTGGATTTATAATTAGGAAAAATTATTAACCACTAATACAGGAATTTAACTTCTCAGTTGGTTAGAAGAAGCAATAATTGCTGGTATTGGAAAATAGTATACACCGAGGTGGTGGAGACTATTATTATTGAACGAGCACTAAAATTATCACGCGAGTGGCTTCGTCCCGAGCGAAATAAGGTGCTGGGCTTATAAATGTCTTCACCATCTTGGTGTATATACAATTTTTCCCACTACTAGTCAAATTTAAAACAAAAATTGAAAATAATTCACAAACGCACCATGAGAAGCGTTTACCCCGTCGTCTGACTGACAATTACACTGTCAGTTTCCGATATGTTATAAACGTACTCGTTATGTCATCAGTCATTTTTGGTTCAGCGTGAATTTCAAACTAATGGCATTTTTATTCAAATAATTTCATCTTGATGCATAATTTCGAGCAGATAATATGTTAAAGACAATCTTCGGGGTATACATAATTATGTTGCACAAGTTTTTGTTAAGCTACTGGATTTCCAAAACATTTGAATTTGTCCATTACTGACATAGGTTAACAAAAAAAAAATATTAGCCACTATTATAATAGAGAAATTCGACTTCTCAGTTGGCTAGAGAAAGCAATAATTGTCAACTTCACAGCTAGTAGTGGAAAAACAAAAGTAACTAATTCCGCTATCAAATGTGACACTTTAAGTCACTCCTTGACGTTAGGTAACGTCACATTTTTCATAACCTTCATATATCAGTTATGAAAAGTTGTTATGTAAAAACTTTACGTAACTGTTTATGCTTCAACATAGAGATACCACATGGGTTTCAAAGAATAATCTATTAAATAGGTACTGTCAAAACTGACAATTATTTCATTATTCAAAC
This sequence comes from Galerucella tenella, assembly GCA_910591685.1. Classification (NCBI taxonomy): domain Eukaryota; kingdom Metazoa; phylum Arthropoda; class Insecta; order Coleoptera; family Chrysomelidae; genus Galerucella; species Galerucella tenella. The sequence goes on along the minus strand of CAJUYH010003452.1, from coordinate 3,459 downwards.
TGACAATTACCCCATTATTTTAATTCAATAGTATTTTAATATTTATAAACATTGAAAACAATATTATTCAGGACACAGTTATTTAAAGTAAGTCAATTTTCTGGGTGAATACATCATAGTAACAATACTTCTAACGCCATTTGAATCCACTTTAATATTATCATTGTAATTGAAGATTTTATCAAACATTATGAAAGCGCGGAATTAGATAAAACGTTGTACGTAAACACGTTATGGAGAGAGCGACATTGTTCAACTCGCGTAATTTGCAGAACTCGCTAGCGCTCGTTTTGGCAAATTTTATGCTTGTTGAACAATATCGCTCTTTTCATAACTAGTTACGTAAATATCTATTGTTTGCTCGAGATATTAAAAGAAAATTCAGGAAAGTAGATTTTTCGGATACCATTTGCCTTCCATGATAAAATCAATGATACTAACAATGTGATATTTTTCAATCAAAATAAAAAATTCACAAAATTTTTATAATATGATAAAACAAGAAATCAGCATTACCCGGGATACGAAACTCGCCTTAGAGTGTATTGATGACATTAATTACATTAAAGTTGCATAAGCTATTTTTTCCACACTCAATGAACAATTAAGAACTATAATAGTTATTTTCCTGGAAAGTGATACTTTCCCGCACGCGACTGTAGTTGACCCGAACGACGCGGAGCGGAGTTCGGGCAAGCGGTCAAAGGCGAGAAAGACACTTTACGCATGAGTTAGGAACATTATTTTTTCTACGACCGTATATATACAAAAAAAGAAACCCATTTTTCAAAAGTTATCTCATTTCACATACATATACAAAGCTTTAACCAAAAACTATTAATTATTATAAATTTTAATATCAAAAATACATTTTTTGTTGCATTCTGTGAATTACTTAAAATTGCCGTTCCAGTGTAGCTATTTGGTGTTTACTGGTAAGTAGATGACGTCGATGAGGTTGCAGGTCACATAAAGATGACGATGAAGGTGACGGCAACGGTTTTAAGTGATTTGTAGATGGAAGAATTTTATTCAATATACTTTTCTCATATCAAACCCGAGTGGTTTGATAGTTGTTTTGTGACACTACTTTAAAGAATGTACAGGGTTCTATCAAAATATCTTCATTATTTTATATTTTCAAAAAATTTAAAATGCAACAAAAACCTAGAAAAGATGTAGATTTCATTTGATATATTTAGTAAATATTTATTTACCTGTTGTAACAATAGTTATAACTTACGAATTAAAAAACTATCTAATAAGGTCAGAATTTGCATAGTTTTAACAGTAATTACTCGTATTTCTATAATAAATTCACTCTAAACAATTCTCGTGACATATTCCCTACATTTTTTAAAATAAACAAGTACGATCCTGCTCACTATATAAATGATAAGTTACATTTTCTCTGTTACAGCTATTATTTGGCGTCGGAAGAAAATCGTCCTGGTCAGCGACATTTGTACGTTGTCCGCGACCCCAGCACAGACGACCCCCGTCGGCTCGAGTCGCATTGCATCACATGCGACCTGGGGGACGTCCTTTGGAGTAGTCGCTATCTTTACCGGAACTGCACACATTTCAGTGCTCAGGTTAAAGCCTTTTCTACATATAATTTATTTTGTATATAATTATAAAATGCATACAGGAAGGCACGCTAGGATTAGTAAAATGATAAAATAGTGCCAATCGGATATTTATTTTTGAACAAAATTATCGATAAATACCTGTAAAACGAATAGTAATAACAAACCAAGAAAAAAATGTCAACACAACAGTATAACAAGACATCCAATATTTAGAAACAGTTAACTAGATTGTTATTACTCTCCGAACTTAGTGCAAAACTTCATCGTACCTCTTGGACACACTGTATAAGTAATTCCTGTAATATTGCTGAGTGCCTATCCGGTGCATAAAAAAAGCAATTGTTTATCAGCTGAACGTAACAAAGTTATTAATTATAGGTGAGTCCCCGTTTAGATGACTCCAACTCCTCATTCTACGTCCTCCATTGTGAAGGACCAGGGCTTCCATTGGCTGCTGTGCACAACGCCAGCTCCCACAGACTCCTGAAAATATTATATGATAGTCGGCCTATCAAATGGCCGCTACTTGAAAAATATGCAATGCCCAAAAAGAAATCTTTAGAGGTGCCTTTGCCACAAGGTAGCAGAGCGCAGGTTCAGCTCTTGCTGCCGCCTTCTTGGAGAGAAGAACTTAGAGATGCTGCCTATCCGGTATTAGTTGAAGTGTAAGTATTGTTGTAAATTGTTGAAAATATTACTGTAAGAAAGTAGGAAGGTGGATCGTTATTTAGTCATAAATATAAGATAACTATCTTGGTTGATAGATCTTTTGAATTTTTCTCAGGTACAAAGCTGAGTAGAATCGTTAGGTCACTTATTTTTAAGTGGTTTCGTTAGTTAGTCCTACATCTTACAGAAGGATTTTACAACAATTATACACGCCAATACATTTGAAATTGATTAACATTTTTTCCAGTGACGGCATTTTAGAGTTGTATAAAGTAACTTCAAATTAGTGTGTTCCAAATTAGTTTTGAATGTATTAAAATGATACCAAGTATTTTTTGTGTAGTAATGGTAGACCAGGCAGTAAATCAGTGACAGAAGAATTCCAGGTTGACTGGGGAACATACATGTCGAGTCACTGTGACGTAGTTTACATTAAACTTGACGTCAGAGGTGCTAGAGGTCAAACAGACCGTTCAATATATCACCAAATAGGTGGTATAGAGGTCCAAGATCAGGTAAATATAATTAGTATTTGTGGTCGTGCAATATTCATCAATTAATCCAATAGAATGAACACCAAGGATCGCTGAAATATTGATTTAAAATAATTCTATTGGAGTCAAAGACTTTATTTTAGTAAAAAAATTAAATACAGAACTAATTGGCCATTCCAGATTAATCACTAATTAATTTGCTGGTTTTGCTATATCTCTTTCATAAACAATCACCTAACAATCTCATTGTTTTATCATCAAAAGTTGAGAGATTAATCACGAATTAATTCGCTGGTTTTGCTATATCTTTGTCATAAACTATTACCTAACAATCTCATTGTGTTATCATCAAAAGTTGAGAAAAGGATAATAGCTTGAAGAAAGGCATGTCCAGCTTGATTTAGGCGAATATTAAAATATGGCAAGTGAAAATAACTTCCTAGACGAATGTCTCTTCTCAGCCCTAATTGCAGGGTTACATTTTGAAAAGTCTGACCAAGATAACAAGTAATAAATCTAACCATTGATTAAAAAATTGCAAAGATACGCAACGCTTACGAGCGAAACGTGTCCTCCTATGGCTACGACTTGTAGATGGCAGCACCTCTGAATATGGCTTTGAGATTTCAGTCGCTTCGATAACTCCGTTGGGTGTATGTCGTGGCACTGCTCTCTCGTTCAATAAACGCACGGAAGATCAGTAG
>CAJUYH010003451.1:0-32481 GCA_910591685.1 Galerucella tenella | reverse complement strand
TGCGCGGTTGAATTAACTGAGACACTTCGAGATTTATCGTCAAATCACATGTTGCTCTTTTATTTAAATGTTAATAAACGGTTGGTTGGTTACACAATGAATTTTACACTGTAGTTCACTTATGACTATTATTACTTCTACTTCAATTACTGGCGTTTTGTTTGATTGTATCTTATAACTGATATTGTTACTTTTGCGATTAGCAATTGCTTTGAGATTCTCAATTACTCGATTCTATGAAGACTAACGACTCGTCTTTTCAAAGTATTCTTAATTGAACTTAAGATTTTGATGTGAGATTCTGATTCGCTCGATTGAGATTATCGGAGATGTGGACGAAACTGATGTTGTAATAGAAGTGCCCTTTTGTATGTTTTACAGCTATTTTATAAGCTTAGTTAACACGTCATCTGATGCGTCTCGATTTGGTGGAAGTTATTACTCATAGTTTTCTTTACGCTCGCGACATCCTTTATCGTTATGTGATATGGGGTGAGACCCTTGTGATATCGTGTGAGGGCGATCGATGTCGCGTATGGCGTGATCATTACTTAGAATTGCTTGTTGTTTTTATGATTATCAATAGTTTCGAGATCTCGCTACATTTGCTTGTTCAAATAACTTACATCGTTCTATGTCTTAACTTATTTATTTATTTCGGAATGCTGTTGATTCAGCTGCATGAATTTTAGTTGTTTATCGTATGTGTATTTTAGATGTGTCGTTTCCTGTTTTTTGGTTGATATGAGTACTAGTAATTTGTTAGTTATGCGGTTTTTATGCTTATGCATTTAGTTATCAATTATAGTTATTTACCTGATCTATTGCAATTACTTGTATTGTTTGTGTAATTGAATTGACTTGGCGGTATACATGCATACGTGAGTCAATTCATGGGTTGGTGTTAATCATTAATTTATTATTTGAACATAAATTCATGTGTTTATTGGTTGTTATTTCTTATTGATAATTATCTGTGTTGATAACTTATAATTATTATTACTTATTTATTTAATTCTATAATTGATTCGGTATATGTGAGTTCGTTGGATGTTTTAAGTTTATAATACATAAAGATATACATTGGTCGCGTTCCTTGACGTTTACGTGTTCTGTGGAAACAATCTATATGTGTATGTCTATATTTATGTCGTAGAATCTAACTTATCCATTACTGATGCGTCTATACAATGGTGAGACGTCCGTCGGTCACTCTACTCTAGCGTTATTCCCGGGGATATAACAGCATCACTGCGAGGACAGTTCCACTCAACACTTGGAAAATTCTCAACGAAATATATTTGAATTAAGTAAAAGTATCAAAATATACCGACGTATCTTCGTAAATTGTATACTGTAATATATGCCATTAAATGTTTTTATAATTTAAATTATTGTATGCTGGATAATTGTAATATTGTATTGTATGAGATTACTGAAATTAATAAAAAATCAAAAATATATTTCACATTTTTTGTATATTTTGCTTTTCATATCGAATTTCCGCGTGAAATCAACTTTTCGAGCGCCGACGCCAATGCACCACGCAGTGGTTCTCCATCACAAGCTCCACACCTAAATAATCAGTACATTTTTAGGAGGACCTGTCTGCTATCAGGTCGTACCGCAGAAAACCTGAACACTGCCAACGGTAAATAAATAAACAAGATAATGTGTGCGTGAGTGTCAGCGAATGGATAATTAAACAAATAAAGAACCTAGAGAATTAAAATAAGAAATTACTAACGTGTTGTACTACCATTATGTATTAAAGTATTTTAGGTTGCATGAGGTGTTGAAATTTCACTGATGGTGAAAGATTTATCATGGAACGAACAAATAAAAAAGTTGATAGTTTTCAAGAATGTACGTTCACTCTGACAATTTCTAAGTGTATTTTAGACAATGTTGGAAAATACTGTATTGAAGTGTGAAATATATATTCCAAAATTGAAATAGTCGACTGATATATAATATATTCAATGATAAAACATTATATAAATATGTTTTAATTTATTTATGATAATTTATTTTATAGGCAGAAATTCTCACTTGTCGGCGGTTGTGATGTGGCATCTTTTATTTTGTCATATAGTGATGAGCGAGGATATTCAAGGAAGAGCCTTCAGGCTGATTTACTTCAATTGACAGACAATTTGGCGGGCAGCAAATCTGAAAGACGTGCAGCTAAAAATAAGCGTTATGAATTGCAGGAGGAAGTTAATAATAGTGGTAATGAGCTTACCTTGATGTTGGATGAGAAACGTCATCTTGAGGCAAGAATTACTACACTCGAAAAGGTACTTGAAAATAAACAATCAAAGAGGGAAATATTTGTTGATCGCATGAGAGAGGGACAAATTACAATTTAACAGTTAACATCGGATTTGGCGGCTGAACGATCTAATAAACAAAGACTTGAATCAAAACGACTATTACTTGAACGAGAAAATAAAGAACTCAAAAGTAAATTGGCTCAATTGGAAACAACACAGAATGTGACATGAATTCGCTTGAGGCGAAAATCAGTAATCTTCATGAGTGAGTAAGTATGAAGATACGCAAAGTATCATCGTACATTTCGACGATTTAATAGAGCGACAAAAATAATGAAAATAATAAAATGACTGAAGATAATTAGAAGATGGAAATGTGCAGGTAACAGAAGGCAATTTATTACCTTATTTTTTTTTTCTCAATAGTTAAAACTCAGAGTTTCAAAACTGTAACCGACGAAAGATGAAACATATCAAATAATAAAACCACATACACATGAGTAATTACTATTATTATTATTATTATTATATGCACGAATCGGAATAACCCTTTAGGTAGTGATATGACATTAATGTGTACAATTATACTATATTATTATTACTATTATGAGCCATTGCGTCATCCCGAATACATCAACATCAATAATGGTTAATGAATGTAATAATTAACAGATGATAAATGAATGCATCGGAGCATAATGCAGACAATGTAATTGAATATTTGAAGAAAAAAACAATGATTGCCAAGGATTAATATTTGAAAAGGTTTTACGTTTCGCGATAATGTTTTATTCTTACTATTCCTCATTTTTTTGATACTAACGTTTCATTTTTTATGTTTAAAACTATTCTGCATTCCAATTTATTATTTTTAAGTATTTCAATTTATTCATTCTGTCATGCTATAATATGTAGGTCACGATTACTCCGACGACATTGTATAGAGTGTATCCACTATTGGTTGCGGTATCAGATCAATGGCATATACAATTTCTGAGAAATACTTAATTCAATCACTGACTGCGTGCAATAACAATAATTATACTGAAAAAGCTAATAATTAAATAATATTCAATAAATGGATGCAATGAGACTTATCAGATCAAGTCGAAAAATTTGATAAATTCATAGGTGTGTTATTCAAAATAAAATATAAATCAACTAAGTGAAGAACTCAGTAAAGCGATAAATAAATCAGTACCTCTATAAATAAAGAAAAAAATGAAGAAGTCAGTAAATAGATCAATAAATGAATAACGCAACAAATAACGAAAATCTGTGTTTGTGCGCTCATGATTAATAACGAGTAGCCGCACCATTATTCGCTGTAACTCAATTTAAACGCCACAGCACGTTCAATGCAAATTTCTTACAGAAATTTACTGATCTGATCTGTCCTCACCGAATTCTATAATTCGAGAATATGTTGGAGAAGCGTTGCCACATCACGAATTAGCACGATCGCCTGTCTCCACCGCATTGCCATTATAGACCATAGGTTTTCATTAGGGTTTAGGTCAGGCGAATACGGTGGATGTTCCAACACGCGTTCTAAGGCGCTCTTCTTGGCATTCCCCAGCAACAGCGACTGTATGAACAGGGGCATTGTCTTGATAATAGTTAATTACACTGTACGGAAATTGGTTCTGGGCATTGGACCGAATAACTTTTTTTAATATTTCCAAATGATCTTCAGCCCGCTGGCGCTCTTAGATGAATGTAAAATCTCCTGGGCCCTCTGCCGTCATTGAGCCCCAAACACAGAGAGTGCATCTTTTCGGTATGCTAGTATACCAAATGTTCTGTTCTTCATTTCTACTACCAGCTAATCTCCACAGAATGATACGTCCAGTTTGGCTACATGTGAACGTTTTTTCATCTGTGAAAATTGTTCTTGGCTATTCTTTGTCGTCCCTCGTTTCCTCATCGGCGAGTAGCAGTGCAAATTAGCAGCATGTAGCCTGCGGCGAAGAGTTTGGGGGCTGCATTCTGCTCCAACGGTACGTCAAATTTCGGCAAAAGTAGTGAACCCACTCCTTCGGACGCAGTCCACAATCACTTCATTGTGGGCTGGAATTCTTACTTTCGGTTGTCCACTTCTTAGTTGTGTTTGAACGTCCCCGGTTTCCAGCTTTCGCTTCACCCATCTCTTCACCGTTCCCAACTATAGAAAGTGTGAATGAAACGGAAAAAATGAGGAAAAAATGAATTGTGATGGATATTAACTCGTCAGCATATAATTAATATTTTTCAGAGTGTTTAAATCAACGATAATTATTAAACCAAATAACGGTTGAATCAATGGAGTATAGGTATATGAGTATATTATAAAAACATTGAATTTAATTATTCCGGTGTTCATGAATAAATAAAAGAGAAAAGGATATAGATATAAGAAGAATATCGCAGAAATGAATTGTGTAACAATAGGGGAGGCTCCCTCATGACGAAATGAAATACAATGCCATGTAAAGCGAAGATGCTGTAATTTGACAAATATTAATAACGAAATTTTTGATATTCACAAAAGTTGCCAATCGTCGTGCTAATTCGCGGTACAAGACTATCGCGACTATTTCCACTATTTCCCATCTTTGCGATTCTGTTAAATCTTCCGCTCCAGGTTTTCCCATTATCTAAGAAGAAAATTTTGACGATCGCTTACTTTTTCATTTCAACAAAATTTACTTAACATCAGATTTAATGGAATTAAAGACGTATGCAAAGAAAAACAACGCGTAAACAAATTTTATTAATCACAAGATATAAATTACGAACAAGTGAAGAACTTACCATTCCCTATTTCCACAATTTATTCCGACTTCACTTCACAACGATCAATTCACAATCGATAATGAATGAATGGTCCCAAAATAGTGCCCGTAAACAATTATTTTTGAACGCGATGCACGGCGCGGTCAAAAACCGTGGAGAACAAATGATACTCAAGACGGCGTTCAATTGTTTATTAGGTAATCAGAGAGAAGATTGCAGCATTACCGAGTGAACATTGTTACGCTATGTACAAATTCTCGGCGTCGACCATCACCCAGCTCATATTTTCATCATCGCATCGCACATATTTGGTATTTTACGTCACGCGGAAAGTTGTAACACAATTTAGTATGACATATTTAATATAGTACAGTAACAATTAACTCCCTGAATGAATTTTTGCTTTGTTTGGTCCAGTCATTGTTCAAATACTGTCACTATAAATGACGGATATCCATCTGCACAGCAGTCGAAAAACTCGCTTTCCATGTGTATGACCTTCATAAAAATAATTTTTTTTTATTTTTTAAAAGTGATCTTTCTGTTTAAAAGACTTTTATTCATTGAAATAAATATCAATATTCACTTTTTTATGCGTTGTTAAAGTTTTTATTATCGCGCGGTGATGACTTTTATATTTTGTTCATGTATAACATGTTTTAATTCAAATAAATTCAGAAACTGTGGACAATTATGCATTGAATCAGTTTGATGCGAGTTTTCAAGTGTGAAAATATTTTATCCATGCAAAACAAATCACATCAATGGAATTCCTTTTATGGTTCCTTCACAAAGTTTTGAAACCGATCTTATTAACAGAATTAGAGATATTCGAAAATATAGTTAGGAATATTGATTTCAGCAATTCAAATCACCAGCTTACTCTGAAAAAAATTGACTTTGGTCTTGAATGCAATGCATGTTCTCGAAATATGGTACAGGACTGACATATCATTGTCGTCAAGCATTTCGTAGAGTTCAAATTTTAGTTCTTCTCTAGATATTTATTATTTGCCATATTTATTATGTTGCTGTATATTGGGGATATCTTCTTTACATGTATAATTGAATCATCAACAAAGGTTGATGTTTGAACATAATTGTTAATACTGAATTTCGTTATGTCTATTATATGTCAACCAATCCGTCCATAACTGGCAGGGGACTTTGAATCTTTCCCTGTTTTTAGAATCGCTAAAACCTTGATTTTATTCTAATATGTTGGAAAATATGTATTATTCCGAACATTATTAAAAATTACAACATATTCTTCTGAAGCGACTGCATAGTGGGGGGAGCCATCGGCTCCCGATCGAGCATCTCTGAACTATCTCTGCTCTGGGATCGGGCAGTCACCATGTACTAGTCTCTGCGTGAACAGACGGCCATAATGTAATGTGTCGCTTTACAAGTTATTCTGGCATTAAAACGTTGCAAAAAGACTGTAATCTCCTACACATTTAATGTGTTCAATAACTCGCTTAAGTGCACAAAAGTACACCAACACTGCCGTTTCACGTTCACGTTGTGATATGCAATTCCCCTATATACTTCGCATCTCAAAGGGGCAATATCGCACTCGAGTGAGTTTAGTAATTTATATAATCCTGTCTGATCGTTGACTCAAAAACATAAACGCTTAAAATATAAAACTGCTATCTTATATGCAAAATGTGTTAATCACGTGTTAATGAAATGACCTATTTCTGCTTGAGATTTTACAAAATTTAAATTGTTTAGCGAGGTTCGTGGATCATGGGAGAAGAATCAACTTTATGGAGAGAGTACATGGCCAGTTCAATAAGCAAATACATTTATGAGGATTATTATCTCTCTTGACTCAAGAAACACAAAAGAAATATAAACAAAATATTAAGCTTAGGAATTGATAATAAAAGATAACAAAAGATAACAAAAGTGAGCGAATAATATAATGAACGAGAGTTGACTTGGATAGAATAGTGCAGACAATAGAATGGAATGTGACTAATCGCTTTGAGTAAAGTATAATGGAAGTTAATTGAAAAATAGCTGGTGAGTTGAAAATATTAGGTGGTACACATTGATTGTGTTGATTTAGATTGGGATCGGAATTTGTTCAGCAAAAACTAATACATACACCGGAATAATTTCTTGAGTTCGTCTAAAAATATCACTAAACTATTTGTGAATATTCATTAAATTATATACTGAGTTAATTGACGATCACGCAGCTTATTCAATTTATTTATAAGAATAACAGAATCACAATTGAATGCACAATACTAACCACTGTGTGAACAATGAGATGTAAAATTTGGAAATCCAAAAGCACATGAGAGCACACCGTGATAGTGTCCGAGAAATGACCAAAAATGTGTGCCAGGATAGTGTCGGGATCCAAGATGAACTTGGACATACCCTATCTATAATAGGGTTGGGCGAAATTTTTGTATAGTTACGTCCAATCATATCTTCTTAATTTGATCTGCTGTACGCTGACCCATATTGTACCGTCAGGTGCTGCCGCTTGTTTATACCCATTCTCGAACGATTTTAAATAAATGGTAATGTATCGGTTGGATCATTTGCACAAACTATCTTGCTGCGATCTCTCATCATTACCATTTAACTCATTCATTCAATCATCCCTTACAATCACCATTTTGCCTAAATGATTTCTGATGCAAAGTGAATATTTCACCGAATTACTACAACCTAAAAATCATATGACAAACGAGAATTCATTTGGGTTGATAAGTCCCAGCCGGCACGATACTTTTTATCGATGTAATTTGAGCCTAAAGTTAACAAGAGTTGAATGAAGTATCCTCATTTATTGTCCTAACAGAAATTCTATATTGCATGTCATCTGGCGAGCATTAAGTGGCGCAGTAGCATCTCGAGTCAAGTACGTGTCTATACATGTAGTCACACATGCTCAGATACACGCGTGAGAGTCCCCACTTCATCCAGCAGAGATCAGTGCTCACTCGACCCCCGACAGTTTATTGACCAATTGCTTATTTATGGTACCTATTAATGAAATATCGTCTAAACATCATACCATACTCGCTATTGACGTTTGTGCCAATTCTAGACATTTTTCGGTTGGGCGACAATACTTTAGCTATATAAATTGAGTGTGTACATAACAAATTCCTGAGTTTCATCAAGCAGCATAGTAATATACGAAAATATTTCACTTGAAAGTGATGTACTGTTTGTAAAAATATAAACATGTACAAAGAAGTAATGTTGCTCATCAAGATGTTTTGTTGGCTGTAAATGTGATTGGTTATCAAGGACGATTACAGTTTTTTTCGCATTATTTTCATTCATTTGGGTATAATATTAATTAAACCATACCATAGTTGCGATGACTACAAGATCATAATATTTCATTTCATAAAATCCCAACTGAAGAATATAACATTCATAATTCAAACATGATGACAATCATATACACATGTTTGCCACAAAACAAAAACTTCTTTAGTTGTATTCACTCGTTTGACAAACAACGTGTTTACGACTACCTCCCAAAGTATACCTGTTTATGACTACTTCCCGGTCCGACGTGTTTTCCTACATTTTCAAAATACAGGTAGAAGATAGAATTGTGTAAAAGAATAAGATTAAAAACAGGATGCTTCATTTATAATGAGTTTAAATGGATTTATATTAGTCGATGAAGTTCGGATTACAGGCAAACTTTACCTTTTATTTCCAACCGTATATTATATCGGCAATTTTGTCGCAAGTACATTTTAGGTGTAAATTCACGACGGATCTGTATTATATTATTCTGATAAGTGAAATGGCTAAATACTTTTCGCTATTTATTACATCGGAACTATTTTTGATGAATTATAGTTACATCATAATAAAATAACCCAGAATGTGACATTTTTTCTCACATATTAATACCTGTGTAATATTTTCACAGGTGTACACATATAAAAGTTATCTTGGGAACGAAATATTAGACTTCCACATGCAGAACCACGTGACTTTTCTGTTTCTCATGATATTCGTGACATTTAGAGGCTCAGAAATTGAGGCTCAACAGCCAAGACTTGGCAGTACTATCAATATTTTTAGTCGTTACGGATATTTGAGCATTAGCATGAGAGTTGTACCAAGGAATGACTCTGAAACATGGATTTTTCGTGAACCCACACTTGACGTGTTTCATAATCCTGTGACTGAATCGCAGCTATCTTCGGAAAACACTACTGCTATTTTTGAGGGTGACTTTCGTATGGAATTTTGTGATAATCTAAGGCAACTACTTCAGGCTTACTTCAGAGAATTCATTTTTGAACGATTAGAGAAAACATGGCGAGCCTTCACCAATAGCTGGTCGAGAACTACTATTGCAAAGCACTTAGGTATCAATGGTTCCTTCATATCTGGAAATTATAGTTACGTTTTCATCAGAATTTCCAGATTCAGAGAAAATAAAACTTTGACTGAGTTATCTGATGGGCTCATCATCGACAGAAGTATGAAAGTTGAGGCTAATAATGTCATTATAGGTGACGCATCAAGCGTCATTCGATTCATTAGAAATTTCGGATCGCACTATATAAGATCCTTCATCACTGGAAATTCTCTTTACCAGGTAATAATAGTATCGTGTAAATATATTTTATTCAATACACATTATTACGATGCACTTCTGTTATTTATATATACAAATATTTTAGGTATTCGTGTACTCCCCACGAATATATTCACGTGTTAAAGAGCGCCTCAAAACTAACGGTGTCACCGAGTTATTCAGTGACGAACTCAAAAATTACTTTTCTCCGCTGTATGCAGAGTCTGTAGGGGCGATACAATCGACGAGTGGTAATCGGTCAGTGGAAGCTTGGGCATTGGAACATTTACGCGTTCGGCACACTTTCGTTTCATATCCAACTTTATTGAAACTTCACGGAGAATTCATGCTATTACGTCAGTTAGAGCTAATTCTTGGAAATGAAGCGCTCCTCCAACTTCATTTACAGACATTGGCGCCCATTTTCGATGATTTTCATCGTCGAATGTGGTTCCTTGAAGTTTTAGACAATTATTCCCAATTATGGGAACTTAACATGTAAAATATCTTAAATAAATGGACTATTTTATTGTCAAATTTTAAGTATAACGACTGCATGGGTCGGCCTCCATTCACAGTCGTTATCGACATAAACGAATCATGGTAGCATTTTTCGATTGTAATCTGTCAAGTATAGATTTACAGCCTAGTATCATCACTCTGGATTATAAGTTTCACATACGTGAAAAACTCATATTTTCCATCACAAGAAAATGAGTCACATTTATACATGTTAATACGGTTTTTATATAAGAATATACATAAAATAGCTTCAATAGACTGTGACGATTTATATTGTGGAAGCCAATTATGCGTGAGATACATTATATTCGGATGGCTGTCCCCTAGAATACAGTGTATGAAATGTAGAAATGTAAAAATAGAAGAATACTATAGTAATCCTTCAGTACATGCATCTCCTCAAGGCAGCAGGCCAGAAGGAAGGCAGAATCGTCCCAACATTCATCAACATCAGCGTCGCCAAATCCATCAAAGTAACTATATTACAACAGGTTCAAGGTCAACGACACCGATCGATCAATTATAGATGCCTAATATTCACTTTTATTGATTGTCATGAGTCACAGTCGTTGACAACAGCACTCAATAATATTAATGAACAGACATGATATAAATTCAACAACAATCATTGAGGAGGGAAAATGCTCGTGTGCAAATGTACGTATAACATAATTGATAATAAATAAGTATTAAATTTCAAATAAGCGTACTTCAACGGTGTCATGTGTAATTAATTCAAAAACCAAAAATCCAGTGATTGCGCTGATTCAAGAATCCTCCATCTTTTATCCATAAACATACAGTCTACTTAATTATTTAATTTGATTCTAGTTATGTTGTTACTCTTTTACATTATTCAATACACTAGTTCTACAATACGCATAGCAGAAAAGAGTTACATATGTGCACTCGTAGGCATCAGAGAACGATAATCTGAGAAACGATAAACAGAAACAGAACCTGAATTTCAGTAACAAAAATGCGATGTTGAGGACGTATCCAATCATGATTTTAATGATGTAATGTGCTATATACCAAGTAAGCCACTGTCAGTCTTACCGACTTCATCGTGTAGCTATGATGCTGAATGATTGTACTATAATGCAACTGAATAATTCGACCATTACGATAGTAAGTAAATCGACTGTTATGACGCCAAATATTTAGAATTGCTCCATAATGTTCTGCATCATGAGATTGACAAACTCCTTACAAATTATTCCGATGAATCTGACAAACAGCCGATCGATCCAGAAAATACAAGCTCTTCCAACACTTTGAAGGATGATTTTGCACAGTGGGCTTCAAAATACAAAATTCATTATGTAACTATCAATAAGCTTATCTTAATATTTTATAAACATATTCTAAAATGTACCTTACTACGAAACGCTCGGACTTTACTAGACACACTTCGTCAAATCAACATTGTAGATTTAGCATGAGGGCAATACTTACATTTTGGATAAGCGACTGTTTTGACTTCGGTAGTACATAAATACGAATGTAGTGAATTGATTGCAAATGATATAAAGTTATCATCAAATATCGATGGTTGACCAATATCTAGATCTTCAACTAACTCTTTCGGCCCATACTAATATCAAACCACATTTTTCAATCAGTTGAAATGATAAGAATATACTACGGTGCTAAAAAGCCTGTATTAGCAAATTATTATTTGAATAGAACCGTTGACAAATTGAAAGCTCTCATAAATGATGTGTTCATCTATAAAATCAGATCAATCAATGTAAATCTCTACTCAATAACTTGTGATCGTCCAGCAAAATCATTCATTTTATATACAAAAGGCCATACAGTTTTTTCAAGGGGCTCTAAATGTACCATAATTGGTGAATCAATATATAGGACAACTTGCGTTCCATATGAACACATACCAAGTATATACAGCTTCTACGGACAAAGATTACATCCGGCAATCGGATGAGAAGTATCATCGAGGCGAGACCATTTTGGCAGAAGTGCCCAATCTATATGCATCTGATTTGTTTAGGTGTAGTACAAAAATTACTACTGTTATGGATGAAGGGATCATTGTTTTTTCCGATCAGTGGCAATAATTGTACCATAAATTCACGACATGATTCAGTACGCGATACAGTACCATCGGACTTGTCAGAAAAGCCAAGAGGTTTCACAGAAATAAGCCATCGGGAACTACTGAATTTTGACAATTTTTACTTTGTACAATCGTCAATTAGTTTAACAGTTATACACGACATTATGAAACTGTATGTAACGCTAGAACAAATTTGCAGGCCAACATGAGTAGTTCCGTTTATATATTTGAATATTTATCCATTTAAATCTTTATATGGGAAACGAGTTGTTACCCATGCTGGGCCTGTGCTGCGAACGGCTTCAAATGTCACACTAGAGTCATGTAACTCCAAGATCTGTTTCGATAGACCAATCGAATCAGTATCGTCCTCACTAATTTTCTGTTAGATACGAATGTTCCTTGTGCATGCGTCATGTAGTTATGGTATTTTTAAGGAATATTACAACGTACATTAGCTACAAGTACTATGATGTCTTGATGCGTTGCGTTTACTAGCACGGTTTGTTGACTTTAGCATCAGGTTTATTTTCGTATATGAATGAATTGATGAAATTTGATATTAATTTCTTTTGGAATAACAGTTGATAGATTACTTCATCATAAATTTGTTCTATATGTTGTTGAAAACACACGAAATATTTTTATGATTCGCGTTTGTTCTGTCTGTGTGAAATGTACGAAAATAAAAAAAAAATACTTTTCCCAAATCATATAGATATTCATCATAGGTGAACTGTTCCTCTGATTTTGTAAAATTTATTTTGTATCGATTTCGCATTTCGCTTTTAATGTGAATGTACTGTTAATTGTAGTACTCGCATCTTTTCCGGGTACACCATTCAAATGGTACAGTTCGATGGGCTCTATAATCTATATGTACAATAGAGTGTAAAGACCCAATGGGAATATTATTACATTAGAAGTATGAACTATTTGTACCAAAATATTGCTGCTCAATTCGTTCATTCATTGTCTCATTTAATTGAAACCGAATTTCAAAGTTTCTCTACTTATGCATGCTAGTTAGTTTTAATCATTTATATTCGATAATTTCTTCTGTTTATTTATTTTTAATCTAGAAAAATGATAGAAAAAGATGTTTGCGAATTGTCGAAAAAAACTTTTTAATTTTATTTATTTATTTACACATACAGCATATTCTATATGAGATCTATCTAAATTCCTCATGAATAAACTCTTTAAATTCCTAAAAAATTAATGGATGGTGTGGTGAATAATTCGAAATTTCTTTTACATGTTACTCTTATATGAAAGTATGAATTAGTATAAGTAATTGTATCGCTACGAATACTCTTACAAGATATTATTAGGTGTATTCTGAGAATACAAATAATGTTATGATGTATTTATGTGAATGAAAAAGAAGGTAAATAACCTCTTCAACATAGAAGGAATTGTGTGTATCCCTGGGAATTCCCAATTCTAGTATCCCTAGTTAAGCCCTAATTGAAGACAACGGGCCTTCAAATACATTGTCATATAATATAATTTTAATGTGATGTAAAAAATAAAAACAAAAAATTTATATTGCATAAAATAAACTAAAATATCTTATATTAGATATTCTTAAATTTGAGTGTTATCAAAGTCTGCGTACGTTAAACAATTTTTTATATCATTAGTTATGTCTACATATAATATATATTATACCGAATGTTCGTAGTGAATTTGTAATGAATTGTCTTGAATTCTATTAATTGCTCTTATAGATTAGCGACATTTCATCATCGCTCCGAAAATAAAGTGGTCGTCATTAATTCATGACCCAGGTAAAGATGGTCGCCGACTGTCGGTAAATAGCAAGGAGCCAACGTTTCCCGTCTATCGTGTGAATGTACCTCATGGTAGCGGTGTGTATCCCGGAACGTCCGAACTTCGAAACGATCGACCACGTGATATCGCTCAAACACGTGACACACATATTCCTCAATACCATTTGTATATTTTCTGATCGCGTTTAGTTCAAATACAAAATGGAGAAATTTAATTTAATTAGTAGTATTTCTGAAAAAGTTTAGTTCAAATCTAACTTATTAAGGCAAATGTGTATTTTTCACTGAACCACAGGTACACCAGTCAATATATTTTAATATATTCATAAATACATTTTCAAATAAATAATTCATTATTAATAAATTCAATAAATAATTTTTATTATTTTGCTGATATTGATGATCATTTGAATGTGGCAATACAGCGAATTGAGAGTGATATTAAAGTACCAGCCAATGAATTTGATAGGAAAGTTGTGTATAGCCAAAAACCAGTCGATAGCGGTAAGAGTATTTTATTACATTTTATAAATTGCTGGATATATTTTATCGATACCGTGACAGTCAATTATATATTTTATATGGAACAGGTTCCAATTATTAAAATGGTAACTAGGAAATGGCATAAGTTATTGCAACTTTGGCCGCATTCGAGTCTCAAACTCAGTTGAATTATCTAAAAACACGTCTAGTTGTCACAAAGTAAAATCATTGTAGTGACAGGTTGTCGCTCACATCTTTAACAATTAATATATAAGGTTGTCAAATATCTCCCTTCCGCCTTTTTGTCTTTTGAATTTCGCGGCTATGTACAAAGCGCTACAGAGCTCGTATCTGGCAATACTATACATAATTTGAAAGGTCTTGACATATCCTTCAAAACGACGCTATGCATGATTAGTTTGGATATTGCGTTCAACAGTTATAGACGTGTAAACATGGAGTTCACTAACACCGAAATTCGCGCTATTTTAAAGTTTTCCTTCGTTAAAGGCAAATCCGCTAGAGAAACGTTCCGTGAGATTAATGGTGTTTTGGGGGATGGTACTCTATCACTTCGAACCGCGGACGAATGGTTTCGACGATTCAGAGCCGGTGAAAACGACACCATGGATAAGCCAGCCGGAAGACCTGTGACGACAAATACCGATCAAATCATGGAATACATCGAGTTAGACCGGCATGTGGCATCTCGTGACATCGCCCAGGAGATGGGAGTTAGTCACCAAACCATTTTAAACCATCTGCCGAAGGCTGGATACAAAAAAAAGCTTGATGTTTGAGTGCCGCATGATTTGACGCAAAAAAACCTTCTGGACCGAATCAACGCCTGCAATATGCTGCTGAAACAGAACGAACTCGACCCATTCTTGAAGCGGATGGTGACTGGCGACGAAAAATGGATCACATACGACAATATCAAGCGAAAACGGTCGTGGTCGAAGGCCGGTGAATCGTCCTAAACAGTGGCCAGGAAGGTTTTACTGTGTGTTTGGTGGGATTGGAAGGGAATCATCCACTATGAGCTGCTCCCATATGGCGAGACGCTTAATTCTACCATCTACTGCGAACAACTGGACCGCTTGAAGCAGGCGATCGACCAAAAGCGTCCAGCATTGGCCAACAGGAAGGGTGTAGTGTTCCACCAGGACAACGCCAGACCACACACTTCGTTGATGACTCGTCAGAAGCTACGGGAGCTCGGATGGGAGGTTTTATCGCATCCACCATATAGCCCGGACATAGCGCCAAGTGATTATCACCTGTTCCTGTCCATGGCGAACGCCCTTGGTGGTGTAAAGTTGAACTCAAAAGAGGCTTGTGAAAAGTGGCTGTCCGAGTTCTTCGCAAATAAGGAGGGGGGCTTCTACGAGGGAGGTATTATGAAGTTGCCGTCTAGATGGAAACAGATTATCGAACAAAACGGCGCATATTTGAACTAAATCCGATCACTGTAACACTTTTTATAAAGCATTAAATAAAGAGCAAAAAAGCGGAAGGGAGATATTTGACAACCTAATATATCACTTTGTTCATTTCTATATATGGCAATAAGAGGAACATCACGTTGTAACGATGAAAGCGTTTGTCATTTATTCAAGACACATAATAAATCAATAAATGAACGAATAAACTAGTAAATGAATAAACAAATAAATAAATAAACAAAAATATGAATAAGTATATCAGTAAACAAATGAATGAATCAATGAACAGAGAATTTCACGAATAAATGAATGAATGAACAAATAAAAAACTAATGAATGAGTAAACAAAGAAGTAAAGTAAAAAATAAATGTGTGATTTGGTCACTACGGCCCATCATTATAGTGTGGCACAACCATTGTTCTCAATAACTAATTGTAAACGGCGGGGCATACTTAATGCTAAATTTTTACATAAATTTATGTCACCTCGCATTGAATTTCATGACTGAAGTACATGTTGGCTGAGTGTTGCCGCATCGAGGATTGGCACGGTTGTCTGATTCCACCGTATTGCCATTAAACTCTACAGATTTTCAATGGGATTTAGGTGTGGCGAATACGGTGAATATGCCAATATGTGAAAGCGCTGTTGTTGTTGCTCCCATTTATGAACAATAGCAGCGGTATGCACAGGTGCATTATCCTGCATATAATTAATTATTCCGTAGGGAAACTGCAACGGCAGTTAGCATTAGACCGCGATCACATCTTGCAATATTTTTAAATAATCATCGGCCCGCTGTCGCTCTTCAATAACTATAAGGCTTCCTGGTCCTTCTGCGGTCATCGATCCCCAAACGCAGACGGTGCAACGCTTCTGTAATCGTATATAAGAAATGTTCTTCTCCTGGTTCCGACTTTCAGGTACCCTCCAAAGAGTGATGCGTCCGCTCTGACCGCATGTAAATGGTTTCTCATCTGTGAATATCGTTCTCCTCCACTCTTCATCGTCCCACTCTATATGGATCTGTGCGTATGCAAATCTCCGTTCTCTGGAATCACCCAAAAGCATTGGTTTTGTCAACGGTCAGTGTCCATGAAAATTCGTAGCATGCAATCGCCGTCGGTCTGTAAGATTGCTGCATTCCAATCCTACAGTTCGCTTAATTTCTAGAGCCGTTGTCACTTCCCCGTACGCAGTCGACAATAGCTGCTTCTTGAACTGGAGTGGTGACGCGAGGTCGGCCACTTCTTGGCAATGTGTCAACACCCACGGTTTCATGCTTCCGCATAATCCATCTCTTCACTGTTCCGACCGGTAGGAAGTGGGGAGGGGGGGGGGGGGGGGGCCTCGAATGGGCACGATTAATGGCAATTTTGTTTTGTGATGATTTATATGAAGTTTTGATCAATAATTAATTTTTAAGATATCTTGCGAATTATTCATGCTAAAAAGCCTATGTTTTTTTCTTAGAGTTGTCTAAATTTTTATTGCGTTAATATTATCAAAGAAATATAGAAGGTTGGGTGAATTTGTGCTTTGTGAATTTACTTTATTTTAAGTTTCACGCATATGTGCTAGTTTAGCTCTGTCACAGTGCACTATTTTTCGTTTGTTTTTAGCGATTTCTATTTGTATATTATTTTTACCTAGGAATACTTCTGTGACTTTATATTCTCCTTTGTAATTATCGTCTAGTTTGCCTGTTTTATGATCTTTCATTAAAAGGACATTATCGCCTACTGTAAACTATACATTATGTATTTTTTGGTCGTAATATTTTTTTGATTTTTCTCTTGCTTTTTCCGAATGTTATCTTGCGAAATTCCTCACTTCGATTTTATTGGTGATGAGGTCGTTTACATAATCGTTATAGATATGGATTCCATCAAAGCGTGGAAATTCTGATGGTTCTCTTGCTTTTTGCCCGTATACGATTTAATGTGGTGTGAGGTTCGTCCCCTCGTGTTTGTTTGTGCTATAAGCAAACATTACACAGCATACCCATTTGTTCCAATCTTTTTTAGTTTCGTAGTATTTAAGGTAATCAACGAGGACTTGATGGCTTCGTTCGAATGATCCAATTGATTGTGGATGGAATGCTGTAGTTTTAATTTGGTTTATTTTAAATGCTTCTGCTAATTTTTTCATAAGTTTTCCTATGAACGCGGCGTCCTGATCTCTTACTTCTGGGCAGCCGTATATGCATATGAATTGTTCGGCTAATGCTATGGCTATTTCCGCGGCTGTTGCATTTTTTAAGGGTTCCGCAAGGCAATATTTAGATAAGTCGTCTTGTATAGTGAGAATGTATTTGTATCCATTTTCAGATTCTTCAAATGGACCGACGATATCGAGTCCTAGTTTGTCAAAAACATTTGCTGATGTATCAGTAATTATTATTGGCTATTTTGATTTGACGCGTACGAGTTTTTTCTTTTGACAGCATAAACATGTCCTGACCAAAATTTTCTACCTGTTATTTCATATTTTTCCAAAAGTATTTTTGTTTTATTCTATTATACGTTTTTGTGACTCCTTTATGACCTGCTATTGGTGATTCATGATTTTCACATATTATCGCTTCTCTGATGTCTGGTGTGGAAATAATTATTCTTTCTTTACACACAGTAATTTTGATTTGGGTGTCTTTGAATATGTTGCAGATTATATTGTTTATTTTCGGCCGTACATTATAATCTATATTACTTTTGCCTTCTAAGACGCTGGCTGATTTCATGTTTGTTTTTTGCATTTCGTTCTTCAAATTCTCGAATGCTTTGTAAAAATGATCTTCTTTTAAATTACCATCGTCATCATTTTCGTTTATTACTAAAGCTGAAACTGTGCGTTTGGGAGTGCCTGTTATTATAACGTCACCGATTTTATATTTGTTAAGGCTATTAATTCCTTTCAATAATCTTCTCTCCATTAACTTTTTTTTTCATATCGCTAGATACTGTGCCATCTGCTGAAATAAAACATATGTAATCGTATTTTCTTATTTCCATATTATCTCTAGTTTCGATTAGATTTATTCCTACATTTTCTTCTAAATGGTATTTTATTATATCTTCGTCAGATGTTTCTGATGTTGTATTTTGGTGGTGGTCATTAATTTCTCTTGTTTTATTCAAAGAGTTGTCATGAGTACTTTCTGGCTGAGTAGGTATTGTGATTATCTGGTCTAAGTTATTTATAGGTGTTGGCGAAATATTTGTTGTTTTATCTGGTGTGTGTTCTTGGGGGGTCACTATCGTGTCGTGTTCTACTATGTCGTCGAGTTTTTTTGTTGGATATTGGTTTTTGGTGTTCCAGGTGTGATTTCCTTTTCTCTTTGCGATGATTTTCCTAGGTCAATGTCAACGATATTATATGAGTCTTCTAAATGTTCAGGCTTATTATTTTCCTCGTCATGTGATAATATTTATAAATTCATACCTACAATGTCGTATGAATCTTCTAAATATTCTTATGTTTCCACATCTTCTATTTCAGGTATAATTTCTGATTTTTTCTCCGGTACTCTTTTTGCATCGATGACGGTATCTTTCCACGCGATTGACTGTTGAGACTCGCTTTCAAATATTCGTATTACTAGAATAGTGACATTCGTGTTTGTATACATTCATTTTCCGTGTTACCATTGTTAATTTCGTCGTTATTTGATTTGATTTCTATATTTTTCGATTGTGTTCGACGAAAATTCACTGAGTCTATTCTTATGTGCTCTTTTTCCTTGTTATAAGGGGCATAGTTATTTATCTTTCGTCGTCTTTTTTCCATAATCTGTTTATTTGGAATTTTCTTCGCAATAGGGGTAGTGATATTTTGGTTTTGTGTATGTTGAGGCGAATGCTAGTGTGAGACCGAGGAAGGTTGATTCTATGGGCGTTCCAGTAGTTCGCTTATATTTAATAGATTTATGCCTGATTTATTTATGTTTTCAGCACGCAGTTTTGATAATTCCTCTCGCACTTTTGCGTCATATTCTCATAGCTCTTCCTTTGCTGACGAATGAGTATCTGTATAGTCGGAAAGGATTGGAGATTCTTTTTGGATTACAGAGGTTCTCGTTTGATTTGGTTTCATAGCGGTGCACTCGCTTTTCCTTGAATGATTTATTTTCTATTCCGACATTGAAGTTTCTTGGATGCAAAGTAGATTAGAGTGTAAGATATCAGATTTCTTCTTTATATGCTCTTTACTCTTTTTCCTTCTGGAATATTCCAGGGTATCAGTAGAAACATATGTTCTTTTAGATTTGACGCGGCGGTTCATAGGTTTATCAGGCCTGTCGCCACCTTTTCGGCATCCACTGGGATCAGTGGATGAACTCATTGGGTTACTGATTGATGTGAAGAAGGCACCATCAGTTAATATCCAACTCAACCTATTGTCACTACTTAATTTGGCCTACTCATCATGGCTAATTGGCACGCAAACTGTGAATGGGCCCTTAGCGCCTTGAATTTCTCATTAACGCTCGACCGTGATTGGTCGACGAAGTTGACCGTGAACTTTGCTTAGGTTTCACTAGATGACGAAAGTGAACTAGGTCAGACTAGCTTCCGCGTTCACGGTCCATCACTCACTCTCATTCATCGCCGAACTGTCTCACTTAGCGCACGCGACATTTTCGTTACGCATCGTCTACCGTTCATGTTAGTTCAACGCAAGTAAAAATTGTAAGTAAGCGATTTTGTGCTCAAGCCAGTTCACATTTTAATTTGAGTAGTGATAATTCAGTGAACTTGACTGCGATTGTGACTCGAAAACGACTTATTGTACGGCTCAGTGAAAACCACAAAAATTGTAATTAGCATATAAGAAGAAACTCACGCATCGTTAATTGTTCATCTCGTGGTGACCCCATTAGGGATAGCCATTGCATTGTACAATTATAAAAATTCACGAATATCTCACCAATCTTGTTCTTCTCATGATTGTACGGTTAAGGGGGTCACCCCGCGTGAAGGGTTGAAAAAATCGAATTTTTTTTTTGCATAAATTGATTCCTAAACATATTTAGAATATGCTGATAAAATGATTTTCCAATATTCGAAGTTGTTGGAAAGTTACAGCTGTTAGAAAAGCAGGTGTTCGGAGCGCATAGTTGAGCGGTGGCGCTCCGGGCCTATTGTGACGTCGACTTGATACCTGTATGGAAAGAAATTTGGAGAGTCACCCCATTTTCCATACCCAAGGTTAGTTTAGTCTTGGCTTGACACTGTAAATCGTAACACCTACGACAAATAAGTTCGAAATCAGAGATCAGTCTATAAGTTGTTAGTTTTCGCAATGAGTAGTAAAAAAAGAAGTAAGGACGGTTGTTTGAGTTTGCAGTTTAAATAATCAAGAAGATGAAGGGACTTGATTAATGCTAAACATATATATTTATTAACACTTACACTTAATACTAAATATACAAAATACCCGGAGGTGAGTGTGTGGGTAACAATTGCACACATTACACACATAGATGCGTGGGTTGTAAAGCCACCGCATCTATTTCAGTTAAAGTCTAGTTGCGTTCACGATGATGATAACGCAGTACACAATTCTTGTAGCACACACCAGTAGCACAGCTGTAACGTCAGTGAGAGTGCAAAGGATTTAAGGCAGCACAATTGATGCGCCTCGTAGGGCGTAAATCCACGTGTTGTATCAACCGTGTATACTTGCTTTATTGCTTCAGTTAGTGCACGTATTGAGAATTCAGATGAGTTGCCAGAGCAAAGTCCAACTGTTGAGCAGTCAGATGAAGCACAGTAATCAGATGCACAATGCACAAATATGAGACAGGCGATTAACAGGCACAGTTAACACACAATGTTCGCAGCTAGACGTATTAGCCGGTACTACTTGGCAATTAGCGCGTCTTACCGTATGGTAATAGGGCAGCGGCGCTGTCGCCAAAATTATGCCCAAATAAGGCGAACAATCACGTCATTGCATTGCCCAGTAGACTCGTATCCAAATTTGAGAACTTTCTCGAATAACGGTAATATTCATCCTACTCGTAATAAGAAATGAAAATTTAGTGGAAATCGTTATACAATGCAAAATGATACGGAATTTACATCAGCTTCTACGACGAAACTTAAACATAATATGGATATGGAGGTGCTTGTCGCTTCAAGTTTTGCCTATTGCATTCTGGAGTTTGCATCTGTATTTTCTGCCATCTCTGCAAGTGTCATGTGTAAAACATGTAAAAGTGATGTGTCTTTCAATCAATCAATTTTACGAGGCTTGGGTTTTAACAATATTCAATCTTGCAAGTGTGAGAAACAGCAGGTCATAAAATCGTGCCCTATGATTCAGAATGCGTGTGACATAAATCGGCGTTTTGTTTTTGTGACGCGTTTATTAGGAATTGGTCACGAAAGAGTGAATCTTTTTTGTAGTCTCATGGACATATGTAGTGGTATTGATAATTCCACATATTACGCGCTCTTGGAAGAAATGAGGCTTCTCATCTCCTTTTGGTGTCTCGACGTTGGTTGGGGAATATACTGGAAAAGTTTTAGATGCAATGGTTATGAGCAGTTTTTGCAGTGGATATAATTTGTGGAAGAACAAAAAAATACTGAACCAATAGAGTACGAAACATGGCATGAAACTCACCAAAATGAATGCAGCATAAATCATTCTGGAAGCTCCGGTAAGATGGAAATAAATGCAATAACACAAATGTTTTTAAGATCGGAGGTTAAACATGGCGTAAAGTATCTAACGTACGTAGGTGATGGAGACAGTAAAACACATGAAGGAATTGTAGATGCGGAACCATATGGAGAATATTTAGTAGCAAAGAAAGAATGCATGGGCCATGTAGAAAAAAGGATGGGAACGCGACTCCGTATTGTAAAATAAGATAAGAATAATAAACGAATCAGTTGAAAAGGTTCAGGCAAACTGACAGACAAAGTTATCAACGAAATGACAAAGTTCTATGGATCAGCTATATGGCTACATGCAGATTCTATTGAAGACATGAAATTTGGGCTACTTTCTTCCATAAAATTTCGTCTGATCAAAATCCTCAACATCAAAACTGTCGAGAGGGCGAAGATAGCTAGTGCAAATGGCGGCAAGCTGAAGCTAAGGGTGATCTCAGTCAATTCCATCACGACAGACCACCTTTAAGACCAGAAGTCCAAGCTGCTATCAAACCTGTGTATGAAGATTTATCAAGAGGAGAATTGTGAACCTGATGTTTAGGGGGCAGTTAAAACAATACTGAATCGCTAAATTCATTGATTTGGACTATCGCTCCAAAACATCTCCACTCTGGCCACAACATCGTTGAGATTGCGACATTTTTAGCAGTTATTATCTTCAACGAAGGATTTCAAGGCATTATGAAATTATCGGCGTCAATGGGATGCTCAATTGGCTGCGAAGCGCATGCTTACGCGCAACAGCGTGATGAAGCGCGCATCGCTCGCTCCGAGCGGCGCGTAAGTGATGTTATAAAACAAGGCAGAATTGAAGAAAGAGCAAAGCAAGCAGCTTTGAGGGACTTCCAAGAGGACGAGGAATGAATCCTCTATGGACCGGGCATTGCAGATTCATGGAGAGTTAATATTTCATAGTTTAAATGGTACTCAAATCTTTAAACGCGTTTTTCTCAAAACTGTGTTTTTATAACTGGTCTCCACGATATCTCAAAAACGGTTTGACTGATTGCTTTGAAATTTCAATGGTAGATCGGGTTCATGTATAGTCGTAGGATGGTCTGAAATAATTCAGAAATTCCAAACGGTTCTATTTTTTTCGACGCAAAATTATCGAAAAAAATCATGAAATTTTAAAATTAATTTTCAAAAGTCGTATAATTATTTAATTTTCAAGATTTTGTGATAATCTTAGTTTATTCTATAGCCACAGATTTACAGATTGAAATGCCGTTTGATTTTTTGATTTCAGACAAGCCAATCAGTCGGAATCGTGGAGAAACTCAACCACCTTTTTTTTCAGATGGGTGTCTTCGGAGTGATACAATTCATGTTGTTATCGAGATTTATCTCTAAAATTTTTTTTCCACGCTACTAAAATGTTAATAAATATATCATGAAAATTTCAAGGTTCTGTCTTTTTACTAGTCGTCAAAAGAAATTTCTAAAAAATGCCTCAAAAATCGGCCGTCACACGGGGTGACCCCCTTAATAAAATACACCCGGATAAAAAAAACAAAGATGTGACCTATTGTCAAGACATGAACCAAAATTACGAAATTCAGCCAACTATATCAAAACTTTTTTCATCAACTTCTAAGCAAGATGATGACGGACTTCGAGCTTCGTATAATATCTCATTATTGATTGTAAAAACAGGGAAACTACACACTATTGGGGACGATTTCATTTTACCAGTAGTAAAAGAAGTAATAACCACTGAGCTCCATAAACCACCTGCAGATATTATCCGAAAAATTCCTTTCAGCAATAGTTCTGTCCGAAAACGAATTGATGAGGTGGCTAAAAACATTGAAAAATTATTGTGCAATTAATTGCAGACTTATTAATTGTCAATTCAGCTGCATGAGTCTTTAAATTATTTCTTTAAATTATTCTCAAATTTTCATTTCTGTTCGTTCGTTTATAGTTGTATTTTCACTCATTTAGTGTTGTTTGAGAATGTACGTGAGTAGCTGGTATTGGGACGTATTGGACAGGGACTTGGCTATTATGATAATGCTCGGTAAATTTTATATTAGTACGCAGGAACCATTCAACTGCGTACTTTGAATTTATTCACTTAATTAATTAAACAAAAAAGATATCATACAAAAAGAGAACAAATAATGGTGAGAAAAAATAGCAAAAAATGTATATATGAATATTAATAGTGACAATAATAAGATACGTAGAATATATATATATATATAGATATATCGTCGTTGCCGACCACGCGGTCAACGACGCTTGAGCTTGAGTTCCACAATTTTGTCACAAAAATAATTATAATATAAAAAATATTGGTTGAGACGTATACTAAATATTGTCGAGAACAAAACAATTACCAGTTTGATGGTGATAACTTAATGATCGCTGAGATAAAAACAATGAATTGATACTAGTTGAGCTTGGCTTGCCCAAATAGCGTCACCACGCGGTTTACAATTATACCGAGAGTTGAGTCTTCCTATTTAAATTTATATTATGAAAATTCGTCGAGCAGTACAAAATTATTGAGTCGCTATTATGAGCGAGATTCACTGAGTCGTACAATGTTGAGTGAATTTCACTTGAGCACAAAACAAAACTTTTACTTAATGAATAATGGTGAGTCGAGCGGAGAACAATTATGTCGCGTGCGCTATTGACGACTTGTCCACGTTGACTGAGAGTGAGTGATGGGACGTGAACGCGGAAGTGAACTTGACCTATTCCACCGTCGTCATCTAGTGAGAAAATAGGCCAAGTTCACGGTCAGCGCCCTGAGCCAATCAGCCGTAAGAATTAGCGCCGCACTTAAGGCGCTACAGTCCCATTTGCATTTGTGACTACCACCATCCGTGGTGACTCGTCACAATTGAGCGGCAACCATTGCCAAATTGAGACAAAAGCTATTGGTGCCCTCTTGACACCAGTTGAGCAGTCAATAATTATCGACTGCTCAACTGGTGTTGAGCACTCATCACTCAACATACTCAACTTCAAGTCCGTCTACTCATCGATCCAGGCTCTAAATTATCATTCATATCAGATAACCTGGTGAAGAAATGTCAACTCAGAAGACAGCACTCAGCAATTTCAATATGTGGAATTAATGGAATTCAGGCAACTCAAACCAAAGGCATCACAGTAGTATTTTTTAAATCAAATTACTCATCTGACACTATTGAATTGCAGGCTCATATTCTCAAACAATTAACGACCACTCTTCCATCAATGAGCACTCATCAACATCAGTGGCCACATATTACTCAACTAGATTTGGCTGATCCTGACTTCATGGTTCCACGCTCAATAGACATCATCATAGGAGCGGACTCATATGGGCAAATCATCAAAAATAATATTGTAAAATCATCACCCAATTCACCCATTGCACAACTCACTATTTTCGGGTGGATTGTGTTGGGACCAATGGAAGAATACTCATCACCTGCTCAGGTAACTCATGCATCAATACATGAACAAGATCAATCGCTTGAACAACTTCTCACACAGTTTTGGATACAAGAAGAAGTACCTGATGGTCACTCAGTTCAATTAACACCAGATGAACAAGCTTGTGAGGATAATTTCATGTTAACTCATACTCGGAATCAGTCGGGCAGATACATTGTTTGTATACCATTCAAATTATCTACAAATCAACTTAGTGACTCACTCTATGTAGCAACAAAATGCCTCAATCAACTCAACGCTAGACTCAAGAGAGACTCAGGCTATCAGCAGCTCTACTCATCATTCATGAATGAGTATGAATCACTCGGGCACATGAAATGTGTCAATAATCAATCAAGGAGAACTCATTGTGATGTTGATTCTAGTGAATCCACCAATGGAATGACCTTAGCACATGACCCTTCGGTGTCAGGAGGGTTGAGGGTTCCGCTTGGTGGTTCACTGGGACATAATCAGAACAAAAAAATCTACTATTTACCTCATCATGGGGTACTCAAAGCTGATAGTCTCGCAACAAAACTCAGAGTCGTATTCAACGGGTCAAGTCCAACATCATCTGGCCAATCACTCAATGACATTCAACATACTGGGGCCAAACTACAAAGAGATCTCAGCGACGTACTCATTTGGTTGCGACAGTTCAAATACCTGTTTGCTACTGACATGACAAAAATGTATCGCCAAGTTCATGTTCATCCTGACGACTGGGATTTACAGCGAATACTCTGGGTAAATGAACAAGGACACTCAACTGCCTATCAACTCACAACAGTCACATACGGCACAAAATCAGCACCGTTTTTAGCACTCAGCGCAGTTTTGCAACTCGTGGATGATGAAGGTCATCATTATCCGCGTGCAGTATCATCACTCATCAAAGGTCGCTATGTTGACGATATTTATGGCGGATCAGATCAACTCGAAGAGCTACTCAACATTGCTCATGAAGTAAAAGATCTCTGCATGGCGGGGGGATTTCCTTTGGCAAAATGGCGAAGTAATCACCCTCAATTCTCTGCTCAATTCTCGCCTGACTCAACACCATTAGACTCAATTATCATTGATGATGACTCAACCAAACCACTCGGGTTGTCATGGTATCCAAGCTCAGATGTGTTCAAATTCAAACACACTGGGCAGCACTCAAAATCATCGCCCACAAAAAGAATCATACTGTCAGAAATCGCACAACTCTTTGATCCTCTTGGCTGGCTCTTACTATTTACTGTTCGACCCAAAATGCTCATGCTAGAGCTATGGTTGACGAAACTCAACTGGGATGAGCCGGTCCCAACTCATTTAGCAGCCAAGTGGAGAACACTCAAAGATGAACTACTCAGCATTTTAATCATCTCAATACCGCGATGGTACAAAATGAGCAAATCATCAAAAATAGAAATACATGGATTTTCTGATGCTTCTCAACTCGCCATGGCAGCCGTCATCTATCTCACAATCACTGATCCATCTGGAGCAACTCAAACCGCACTCGTCTGCGCTAAGTCCAAAGTGGCACCGCTCAAACGACTCACCATACTTCGACTCGAACTCACAGCCGCACTCATCTTAGCCAAACTCGTCAGGTATGTGAAAAAGATGCTAGATCTGACTCATGTGCCCATATTTCTTTGGACAGATTCATCATGCATGCTCACATGGATCACTGTTCATCCGTCACGTTGGAAAGAGTTTGTCAGGAACAGAGTGTCATTAATTCAAGATCTGGTTCCATCTGGCATATGGAAATACGTTCCTGGCAAACAAAACCCAGCGGACTGTGCATCACGCGGGCTAACCATTTCCCAGCTCGCAATGCATGAACTATGGTGGAGGGGCCCACCATGGATAATCAAACCACAGTACTCATGGCCAAATCAAGACCACTCGAATGACTCATTCGCTCATCTTGAAGAGCAACCGGGGCTCTTACTCAATATGACATCAGCTCGGCCAGAATATCATTGGGAAATGATTCATCGATATTCGTCTCTCACTCGATTGCTCAGAGTGACGTCAATCTGCTTTCGAGTGTACAGGCGAATGAAACTGATGCCACACTCATCACTCATCAATCCAATCACGCCACAAGACATCAATGACTCAAAAGTGTTTTGGATCAAGGCAACTCAAGCAGCATTTTTCTCAAATGAGATCAAAGTACTCAATCGCGGCTCAAAATTACCACCTGCTCATCCCTTCAACCGTTTAACTGCTTACGTTGACACTCGAGGCGTTATTCGTGTTGGAGGTCGACTCGCCAATGCATCCTTGGATTTTGAAACTACTCACCCGGCTATACTTCCAAGAGATGCTCATTTCACTCAACTCGTCATCAAAGATGCACACGAAAGAACTCTTCACAGTGGCACTCAAGGCACTCTGAATCACATACGCCAAGCGTACTGGATCGTAGGTGGTAGACATCCAGTACGATCACTCATCTTACGCTGCATCAAATGTGCTCGGCATCGTGGCATCCGAGCTCAACAACTCATGGGTGAGATACCAACTGCAAGAGTCACACCAGCTCGCCCTTTCTCCGTCGCGGGAGTGGATTATGCCGGTCCACTCACGATAAGAGCATGGCGTGGGAGAGGTGCCAAGAAGACCAAGGGATGGCTGTGTGACTTCGTGTGTTTTGTCACTTCGGCAGTGCATCTCGAAGTGGCAACAGAATACACTACCGACTCATTCATAGCTGCGTTCAGACGATTCACTGGACGCAGGGGAGCCTGCCACACTCTTCATAGTGATTGCGGAAAAAACTTTGAAGGTGCAGCTCTTCAACTCATTCAACTCATCACCAAGGGCACTCAAGAAAACAATCACATATTTGAGACACTCACCAACCATGGAACGACATGGAAATTCAACCCTCCTGCAGCTCCTCATATGGAAGGAAAATGGGAGGCTGCAGTGCAATCTGTCAAACACCATTTGGCTAGAACAATTGGTGACTCAACATTAACACTAGAAGAGCTCAACACACTACTCATCCAGATCGAGGCGACACTCAATTCTCGTCCACTCGAACCATTAAGCAATGATTCAGAGGATGTCAAAGCACTCACACCAGCTCATTTCCTGGTTGGAGAGCCACTCACAACAATACCTGAGCCATCACTCATCAATATCGAACAATCAAGACTCAAACGATGGTCAATTCAATATCTGAACACTCAGCTTGCTCGATCCAAGTGGCACCATGCGTCAAATGACATCAAGGTTGGCTCAATGGTGTTACTCACGGATGAAAGATTGCCTCCATCAACATGGCTACTCGCTCGTGACATTGCCTTACATCCAGGGCATGATGGACTCACCAGGGTAGTAACCATCAAAACTGCCACTACTACACTCAAACGACCGATTGTAAAGCTCGCAGTGCTACCTGTCGTCACTCACCCTTGAACACTCAGTGCTGCAACTCATGCTATCAGTAACTCCAAGATCAGCTCATTTAATCATCAACCAGGTTGCTGATGGCGGGGGGAATGTTCCGTCACTGACCATGAGTGGCAGCACTTCCCGGGCTGCACCTATTCGCACCCTTAGTTTGAGTGGTTGGCGCATCTCGGTCATGCGCACAACACTCATTAATATGCGTACCTCAACCGCGCAACTCATCAATAGTTCTGGGCCTATCAACTAATAGAAACATCAGATCACTCATGCGCGTCCAATGATCACTCAATCAATCATCGGGGGCTAACCCCTCACCCCACCTTCAACTCACCGCCAAGCTCATGAGGACGCCGACTCAACTTTTATTTTCATTGTTCGACCAGCTCTCATAGTGTACGTGTCCAACTCGTATTACTTCGTTTCGTAAGTACTCGTCTAAATTGTGTACTCAGTGGTATTGTTGTGCAACTCATCAGTGCAACTCATGCGCAAAAACTCTATGTGAATAAATCGACTCAATTACAATAAAATCTAAGTTCTACTCATTGTATATTTGCGTTGTGTGCAAGCGTGCAACACGAGGGATTGTCTCGTGGCGTGTGACCACGCGGTCAATCACTTTCTCATTGTGAAGTTCAACTCATATCTCGTTAGTGCATCCTCATTTGTTCAACTCTAGCTTGATCTCATTTCAGTAAAACAGTGCTGATCACTGTGTGTGGTAACATCAGTGAAACTCATCAATTGTGCATCCTCATTTTGTTCAACTTATCAGATCGACACTGAACTCAACGCATAAGTTCAACTCAATCTCATAAATCAATCTTGCTCATATTTATTGTATAAACTCGTGTGAATGTGCGTGTGATAATGAATTTATTTATATATTTTGTTACATAAAAATAATCTGACCAGTATTTCTCCACCTCAATCACCCCGACAGAGTTCCACGCATTAATTTTTAAATTGTTTTGTAAGATCTCAAACATTGATATATTGTTCATAGGGATGGGTATAGTAATAATTATCATACAATATTATTTGCGACTTACCTGAGATTGACCAGCTTGATCTAATATGGGAGATCAATAGTAACTTGTCCATGTTTATCCACAGAATTTAAATTATACGCTGTAACGCCTTCATCTGGTTGTGAATATAATAGTACCTGAATATCCTCTTTATTCATAGCTTCATCGTCGTCCTCCATATCACACCACTTATTTTCACGGTCAGGGTCTTTTCTTTGGAGAATCATGACTTTTTGATGAAGCATCGAGAAGTATAGGCTCTCGGATAAACTGTTGTAGGACTTAGCAATATGATTGTTGTAACAAATATCGTTTAATTTTATTTTATTTGATCAAGTGAAACTTTCCTTTACAATAAGTATTAATTAGTGTGTATGTAGGTTTCGAGTTAATTGAAGAAATGTTTTTAGTTTTGAAGCTGGATGAAGACTGACTACTCTCTTAAAAATTAGTCTAAAGGTGAAGTTTGTAATTGTAAGGAAGGAGGAGGAAAGTGGGAGAAACGAGAAGTGGTACTATGAAATTATATAGAATATTCTGGAAATGACCATTGGGGTCATTTAGGGCAAGTGCAATAAATAGACAATATTGTGATCGACAGATTTGGGTATTTATGGGCGACGTGCTGGCGACATAAGGATTAGGATTATAGTAATAATTATAAATGTGAACATAAATATATATAGGGTGCAATGTCTTTTACAGTACTATTAAATATATATATAATATGAAGTAAAATATTCGGTATCTAACAAGACGCTGAAATGAGACTCTGTCGAATAGCTTGAGTATCTGATACATTCGTACCTTTAATATATTTAATCGATTTGCATCGCTGTCCGATCACACAGAACACTTTTTTTTCCATTGTTCTTCACTATTTTATACAATATACACACTATTTTAAACACAAAACCAACGAATTCTCGATACAAAAATTATTCAAGACAGTTACGCACAAACGCTGCACTTTTGTTTTGAAATGGTAGGTTGTTGTTTAGTGCGAGTTTGTGTGTGCAACCCCACACATGCGTTAATCGGTTGCGCACTGCGAAATTACGTAGGCACACGTCTCACGTATATACAATAGCTCCGGGCTCAGTCATTAACTGTCCGAGTGTATAAGAATATCACGTGATCCTATAAAATAATCTCGAACCGACGCTCATTCCAATGTGCGGAAAAGTGAACGAGATACACTGTGATGCGCTATAATGGATAATATTATGAAATGTTCAATGTGTTTCGTTACATGTGGTTCAAATAATGAATTATTACGCCATGTAGTACGTCATCATAAGTTTGAACCTAAATTTGAAGTGCAGTGTAATTACTATGGATGTGGTGTAACTTTCCGTAACTGGAAATCGTTTCGCCAACATTTTTGGAGGAAACACTCGGATAATGATGAAACGATTGTGATAGAAGTTGAGAATAATATTCATTGGGATGAAAGTGTTTTCCGGGACGATAATAATACATGTAAGTACCATTCATAATTTCTATGTATTCGTATTAAAATTAATATATTAATTTTTACTAAATTTATGACTTGCACTTTCGTTATTTGAAATAGTGGAACAGATATGAAGTTCATACGATCGATATAATTATTTGAAATGCATCGAAAAGAAGTTTCAAAGGGACTTTTATTTTCGTTTATACCATAATTTGTTTCCATACACTTGTTAGTATAACGGTTAATATATACAAAACTGTTAAGATATTTCGTCAATATATATAACGCAAATTATAATCTGAAAATATAACATTTAACTTTCAATTTGATGTATTTTTTTCAGACACCCACAAAAAAATAATGACACCGATGCAAAATCTCCAATGGCATGCAGCTCAGTTTCTTGTAAACATACGTGAAAACTGCAAAGTATCTTATACAGCTATTGAACATGTAATTGATGGAGTTGAATATT
>CAJUYH010003450.1:0-32513 GCA_910591685.1 Galerucella tenella | reverse complement strand
ATAAATGCATCTAAACTCTCAAAAACAGCTCAGCTGTTAAAAACGGTCATTAGAAATGTTCTTTTTTTTCTGTACTTTGTGCGGAACGAGGTGTATAAGCAGTGTCTTTGTCCAATGTCTGTACATAGAAAAATGTAAGTATATGCAATTTTACAGGAATCTTTGTTAAGCACTTTTTACACGTAACGGTTTTGCCGCACGGTTTGCGAAAATTGCTGGTTTGTACGATAAAAGGAATGATAATAAGCAAAAATTTAAAGGTGAGCGTCTCAATGAGTGAAAAACATCTATGAATGCATCTAGAATCAGTCAGAATTGCAGTTACGTGTAAAGGAGTCGTCCTTAGAAATACAAATCAGTCAGTGGCAAATTGGTCGTTGTTTTTATAATCGTCAATCGATACAAATTAAACACCTTCATTTCAAGTAAAAAATGAAAGTTTATACATATAGTGGTAACTTTATAAAAAATAAAACATACTTCCATTAACAAACAGTGTTCGTTGTATTGTGCATCATTTT
Source organism: Galerucella tenella (assembly GCA_910591685.1). Lineage (NCBI taxonomy): Eukaryota > Metazoa > Arthropoda > Insecta > Coleoptera > Chrysomelidae > Galerucella > Galerucella tenella. The sequence continues at coordinate 31,992 of CAJUYH010003450.1, read as the reverse complement.
TATAAATTGTAGTAATAATATTTAAAAAAATAATCTCCTTTTCTAATCCCTAAGTGTTAAGTGACAGTTTGCTGCTGGCTAACATATTTATATATAAATATATTGATTATGCTTTTACAAATCTACATATATATTTGTATGTATAATATACCCAACATAATGCTACATTTTGTAGATTGTAGTTTTACTTTTTCTCTCCGTACAGTTTTTTGGAATTCTCCACGAATTCCATCAGATCTCGCGACATGGCGTATGGACGTGCCATGCCGTCGTTTAGAAGACTGTCTTCGCAGAAACAGAGGAAAATCGTGTCAATTGTTGTCTGGAACAAAAAAATATAAATAAAAATGTTGCAAGTCCCTTCTAAAAACGAATGTAGCTTACCTCAAATATTGAGAAACAGGTAACAGCAATGAAGAGTGATACAAAGAACACTATGAGGTAAACAATAAATGCGAATTCCGTTTCTGCGCCCTGAAACAAAAATTAAAAACGTTTTTTAAGTTAGAGAGTGGACTGGCGCAGTCGAAAAGGATCATCCACAATTAATAAATACTTACAGTCATAATTCCCACAGTAATCAACAACGAAATCAAAACGATCAACAGCTGTGCCATCCCCAAAATGAAATCTCCAACATAGTTAATTGATGCTATGTTAACGGCGTTTTGGAAAATAATTTTAGCAGCCCTCTTTCCAGATTTGTAAAAAGGTTTACCATGCATTGCTGTAAATAAAACAATTATTGTTATATATCGCTTTAGGTCAAGCTATAAATACTTACCAATCAAAATGTACGCATTTTTAGACAAAAATTTGAGGAAACTTTCGAGAGCTCCTATACATGCATCCACGATGGCTTTTACTGCTTTGTTTTTGGTAAGAGACGATAGAATAGATCTGATGATGGCTATAATGGTAATGACGAACGATCCAAAAGCGATGCTGCCCAAGTGGAATTTAAATGCGACCTGTGCGCTAGTTGAAAGAGGGCTGTTCAAGTTGTTCTTATTTCTAAAATTAAAGTTGTGTGAAAGTAAATGCGCCAAACTATTTTTTTGCATGTTATATTACATATGGATGGGAAAAAACATAATCTACTAAAACTAAACTTTCGAAACATGGATGTGAGAGCAGTAGGTTAGATTTTTTCTGGAATCCCTTGAAAATATCAGGGTAAATGATCATACGTTGCATCCAGTTTATTGTCAAAACACCCACTTTTTATGCTGGAGTAATAGAGATACTACATATAAAGGCAACAAGCCAGCTAGAAAATTGTCAGCAGTAAGAGAGATAAGAAATTCAGGTTGTCTACTGACACGCATGCTATCAGTGGCGGCTCCTCGAAGGAGGCTAAGGAGGCTCGGCCGCCTCAACAATTTATCCAGCAAATAGCACCAGAAATATTTTGTTGATTATTCTTCATTTTATTTTCCGTTTATCTAAAATTTTTCAATTCCACAATTAATTCCCCGTTTTCACTACTTATTTTAGAATCTGACAACAGTGCCTGAGGCTGGATTCTACAAGCATCTCTCTCGAAACACGTGTTGCTCTACACAGTTTCCGTTTTTTCTACCAGTCCAATTGCTAATACCGTAAAAAAGAGCGGAAATGGCAACACTCCCGGTAGGCTAGCCTCTGGGATAGCTTCTAGCGGTTGCGATGATATGTATACCACTACACCAAAATGAATATGCATACAGAGAGGGAAAACCGACCGCGAATCCAAAAATTTTGTATTTACACTGAAATAATGCGCTTCGCATTTATAGACTTTCTTGATTGACAATTATTATAGAAGTTCACTTACCACCTATATTAATAAACAACACCTTCAAAATTGAAAAAAACGGATAAAATAACGTCAAAACACACTTTGTAAACACACGATTAACCATAAAATTAAAATGGTTAGGTCCAGTGATGACGTATTCGTCCGACTTGAGCGAACACAGAGTTAAATGGAAATAAGCAATCCTGTAGGGTGTATAATCGTTGGGCAGAGGTAACCTTCATGGTTGCCAGACGCACTTACGGCACTAAATGGGGACTTAGACCAAGCATGGTACACTGGTTGTACAAAACAGTTGTCATCCCCAGGATTACATATGCATCTCTGGTCTGGTGGCCAAAGATCAGACAAACCTCTGCGATGCCAAAACTACGCAAGGTCTACATACTTGTATGCATTGACATTACAAGGTAACAAGGGCAATGAGGACTACTCCTACAGCGGCGCTGGAGACAATGCTAGACCTTCTTCCACTACATTGTGTCATAATGAGCGAAGCAAGGGCAGCTCTAACCCAACTGGAAAAAGCATCAGACTATGGACACACAGAAATGAGCCGGCCTCCATTTGAGTTGGTTGGCTTAACTAGCCAGTTCCCGACTTTCCCTCTTATCTAATCCTTTGTGATTCGACAAAACGGTTCCGTACCTGTGAAGGCTCCTTTAGAACACATTCAAAAAACTTTTTAATCGGACTAAGGCTATCGCAAATTGAATTGGTGCAGAAATCACGGTCCGCAGAATCATCTGCCGTCAAACAAATCAGTTAAACATTGAGTTAGGTACTTACTTGGACCAATACCATTTAGCTACAGCTCCAGCAATCACCATGTATTGGATACCAATAATGAACTGCGTAGACCAAAATGCGACGATCAAATTAAAGAAGAAGGTGATGCTCATCACTACGTTGAAATCGTAGTACAAATATCCCGGAAGCATTTCGGTTAATACTCCGGACGTTAGAATAAGCGAAGTGGTTACTATTAATAGTACCAATACGATGAGTTGCGACAGGAACGTCTGAAAAATAATCAGGATTACATGAACTTCGAAAGTATTATTTAAAAAAAATAAAAACTTACAATTATTGGAACGAAAACAAGCGACGGCATAGCGAAGGCTGCTTTGGTGGCTTCTTTTAATAACTGAATAACCAATTGGATTTTTCTGTACATAAATACGGTTATGCAGAAGAGTATTAATGAGAAGATTGTGAAGAAAACTGCTAAAAATAGATACGCCTGATTTGTATTTTTAATATCGGAACTGGAACCACTCTTTTTCAAACCCAAATAAAAATACCTGAAATTTTAAAGAATTTTACGATAAATTCAACTCTTTTAAGATCTAAGATTTACCAGAATAAACCAGAAACGATGGCGCAAAATACTAGTGTACCTCCTATGATTGCCCAAACGACAACAGCCGTGGCAGTTTTAAAAAGAATCAACATTCCTATACCAACAGCTGAAACAAAACAAAAATTAAATCCTCAGTTAGATTAATTGATATGGAGTAACAACTAAAAATAATTAGCAATACGGCTGATTTTTTTTCATAAGTACCTCAAAGTACAGTTGGTTCGGTGAATCTTTTCCCATGCGTCATCATTCATATACAAACGCAATACATCAATACATTAAATTACACGTAGGTCGTAGATTGATGTTTTAATTAGGATGTGGCTAAAATGACGGTGTGCATTATTTATTTATTGAAGCTAGATATTTGTAAATATTTCACAGCCATTTAGTGATATGCTACCTAAACCTTTATTTTGAAAAACCTGTTAGTATTCCAGAGTTTTATAGGGTTATTCTGCAAATTTACATTCATAAGAGTTAGAAATAATAACAATTTCCTCAGTAGAAACTTTGCAAAACGGGACTTTGGTCTGTCAACGTACAAATTCGCGTTAAACTTATCGCCGACATTCATCATATGACTATCTCTGTTTGTTATATTATGTTGTGATGGAACAAACGGTTTCATTTAGGGGGTTTAGATTCTGTGAGTAGGAAAGAGACGTACTACAAAAGTAGTATGTGAATAAGTTCATACAAAGAAAAGATTCACCGAACGAACTGTATGTAGCGAGCTACACGGCAGAAGACTACAGAACACACAAAAGACCTAGGAAACAACTTGAGGACCACCCCTAGGAACCAAAACAACAAGGAAACCCCACCAAAAAAAAACACAAAAACCATGCAAGTGGGTGCGTGTGGACACATGCGCACTCACAAGCATTAAGAAAAAAAAAACAAAACAAAAACCGTATGTGTGGATGATGAGTGGGGCGAGTCCAAAATGGGCAAGCACTGTCCATCTGCGCACGCACCAAAAAAAAAATCCAAAAAACACAAAAATCACCGGTGTGGACAAGAAAGAACACTGCGAAGAGGAACCCCCTAATACGGGGTCCCCGCACTTCTAACAAGATGGGAGCTCGAGGACACCTGAGGAGCAAGCTCTAAAGAAATGCGACGGATCACTCATGTTAAGGCCGGTTTCACCAAGGCGGGTGGAACAGACTTTGACATGAGGCGGCGAAAGCACACACACACACAACCGAACCGACATAACGACATGGACAACGAGTGAGGTCCTGCCGGAAGTGGCAGGGGGTGGATGAAAGGTTCTACTTAGCATCAACCTGCGGGCCATGAGCCCGGGGGTGGATGCTTTGTGGAACGGGTTTTCTCACGCGCACGTGTGTGTGTGTATGTAGATTAATTTAAAAAAAAGTTCACCAGTCTATCGATATCCCAAATTAGAAAAAAAATAACAACTTTTTTTCGAAATTATCCAATATTTCACGCTGGGAGGAGGGTAGAGAAAAATAAAAAATACCACCGTGTAGGGGGAGTGTTTTGCAACAAAAAAGGTTTCCTGCGTTTCTTTCGTCCGAGCAATGGTTTGTCCGGAAAAAATTCGGTAAGCTAAGTATGTGTTCCGCATTTTATATTTGGCAGGAAGTGTTGACACTGTACCCCCCACTAAATTATATTGAACAAACGTTTCTGGCTACTACCAGTCAATATTTCTCGAAATATTTTAAGTTAAGCATGAAGCTGCCCAATTTTTGCCCAATTTTATTGCCAATCAACCTACATATTTCTCAAGGTTAGGAGATGCCAAAAAATTAATAAGCTTATTGAAGTAATGGGGGATGACATAGAACATTTGTTATAAAAGGTTTTTAGGTACTGTTCGTTTCTGATATTTCCGACATGTTATTAAAATTGTAGGTACTTCTTATTTAGATTATATTTTAACCCAAAAAAAGTTTACTTCGATTTAATTAACACAAACAAGTGTAACTAGCGTCCTCTATTAGCAATGTAAAATTAGAGTGCAAATTATGATTCCTCATGCTAAAAACGTAAAATTGTCAATTTTCACAGTGAAATTGTGAAAACATGAAAAATTATTGCGAAAATCAAAATTTAAACTTTGAACTATCTCGGAAACTAGCAATATTTGCATAAGGCATGTTGAGCAGAATAATCATTTGAGGTCTAGAGACACTCCTGTAATATAAAGATTAATATTCAACGAACAAAATGTATATAGTGAGAAAGTATAAAATGTTATTAATATATAACTTCAAGATATGATTTTTTGCATACCTTTTCCCAATAAAAATATGTAAAAATTAATGTATTACCTTTTATTTATTATTTACAACCTTAACTATCACCAAAGATTGAAAAAAAATTCTGATTGAATATCTATATTTTTTTCCGCCGTGCAGCAGAGTCGCGCGGATGCGGAACACATACTTAGTTTACCGAATTTTTTCCGGACAAACCGTTGATCGGACGAAAAAAACGCAGGAAACCTTTTTTATTGCAAAACACTTCCCCTACACGGTGGTATTTTTTATTCTTCTCCCCCTTCCTCCCAGCGTGAAATATTAAAGAATTAAAAAAAAAGTTTTTCATTATTTTTTTTTAAATTTGGTAAATTATTTTTCATATTAATCTACATACTTTAAGCTACTTATGAAAAAAAAATCAGCCGTATTGCTAATTACTTTTACTTTTGGTCTAAAATGACCCATACCGACTGGCCTAAATTTGCAACATTCAAAACTCACCCAGAGACAAGGCGCACGCTAAAACTATTCTCCAGGACATTTTATTCATATAATCAGATATATTTCTAGAAGTCTTCACATCAACGTCATCTACATCTCTTGTATATCTTGAATTTGAATATCTTGAATTTGAATTATCATTTTTAATACATCTTCCAAGAAATCCCATGCTAAGAAAAAAAAGAAAATAGTATTAAAACGCTCTAGAGTATTAGTAATATGCTTTCCCGCCTATGGAACAGCCGATACCGGCATATTAAACGAAGCCTTATAAATAGTTGGCCCTTGTAAAATTTTTTTTCTATAAAATGTGCTATCCATGTGGCAATGTTTAGGAAGGGTACTTACGATCCATAGCCACAATCGGCAACGCATTGTCTAGGAGTTAATAACCAATCATCTTCTTTGAACTCTCCTTCATATTGCAAATACCTGGAAATTAAAAAGAATTAATTATTAATTAAATTAATCAAGTTTATTCCTATTACAGTAGAAATATTTATTGCTTCTAAGAACTTGCCTACAGCAACTAGTAGTGCTATTTACAGGGTGTCCCGTAAATAAGTACCTACCGTAAATCAGAGGCATGACAGATCGTTCAGAAATATTTAAAATACCAAAATAAAACTGTTCTCTAACGTTCTTAGTTTGTGAGATACAGCCTGCTAAAAGGTGCAGAAGAAATACACATTTTATTTCATATTTATCCGGGGTATGAAAGTACAAATTGAAAATGTTTTGCGTGTTGTCACATATCATCTGATAAGCCAGTGGCGTGGTACGAGGGTTGGTAAACTTTAATTCTACCGTAAATTCAGAAGCTAAATCTATAAAATACTCACGGTTTATCGGTTTCATCTTCTCCTGAACAAGGCCATTGGCTATATTTAGCATTTTTTTGTCCGCAAACATTACCACAATTATCATATCCTTTGTACCGGCCCCAATCTGCGTAGACAAGCGAATAGATTAAAAATGGAAACTGAAAAATAATAAAAACAAATGTATCTTTTACAATAAACTCAAAATAAAATACTTACCAGTATTAGGACTACCACTATAAACGCAATGAGGAACCTGCGATCTGTTGGTACTCTATTTTCTGGCCTTTCTGGAATTTGAATGTTATCCAGTAGAGTGTTGGGTGATAGTTTCTTAAATACAGTCAACTGGAAAGATAAATAGAAGTAATTAATAATAAAAAATGCAAAATACACCATCGAATCAAACAAGAAGTGGTTTTGCACATTTTAATATTCTTAGCGACGACAACGACATCTCTTGTCATGTAGTGCTAGTAATAACTCAAAAAGTATGAAGATTCCAATAAATGGTTTCCTGAACGCGGGTATAAAACCAATAGATTGCGAAATTTTTACTTTAAAAATGATATCGGCATCGACGACAACGACATCTCTTGTCAAGTGGTTAAAGTCATTAAGAAATATGTAGATTCCCATATATCCTGTTAGCGGATACAAAAACCAATAGATGGCGACTACTATTAAAAATAGTCTCATTCATTTCAGCTGTAATGACCGAAGATTTAAAGAAATTTTTTTTTGTATATTCTAGTACAAGAAATGAATCTCTTAAATTTTCAAGTTTATAGAGATGTCACAAGAAGCTTTTCCTTTAAAAATATTATAGGAGTGGAGACAACGCCATCGCTTGTCAAGTAGTTAAAGTCATTCAAAAGCACGTACAATAGATTGCAATAAATGGTTTCTTGTTATCGAAAATAAAACCAATAGATGGCAACTGCTGTTTAAAATGGTAATATTTTTATTTTAAGAAAATATCCATTGTAACCTTCACAGATACAAGCTAAAATATGTTTTCTCGAGATAACAAATGATGCTTTTTTATTTAGAAATGTTTAGCAAATTTTATGTGTGACATTTGACGTTTACAAGTGAAAAAAAACAAGTATGAATAACAACTTCATCATGAACCATTGACCTTTGTCCGTACTCATAGTATAGATGTGTACAAGTGCGCATTTTAATTCAAGTAACTTAATGAGACCCTGTATATGAGATTATACCGTTAAAATTATAAAAAAAACATGTGGTCAAGATGGTTATTCAGTCAACTTTACGATTTGGTTGAAGACACTCTAACATTCAGTCTTAGCTTTTTGAAGACCACAAGGCTAATCAATATTAGTGTAATTATTATATTGGTATTTACATGTTTCGTAAATACTTAATCTAAACATACTAATAATTGGCTTTTCTGATAAGTTCTGATAAGCAATGGAAAATGTTTTTCAAATTTTATTTTACTTGACCGGACATGTTTATAGTCTGTACAGAAAGTACGAGGAGTAATAAACCCTAATTAAGTATGCAAAACCTTTACAGGGAGCACCATGAAATTTTTGATAAATCTCTTACTTTAAATTACATTTCTTCCGTAAATCTAAAAACCAGGTAGATCGACCCCTTATTTGTTTCAGTTGTAGCAAAATTTAGGCTTTCTTCATTGTTAAAGGATTAGCAGATAAGCAATAACGCAATGCAGTGGTGTGTATTTTGGGAAAAAATACGTTTTAAATTATAATATAATAAAAAATGAAAAGAAATAATTATTGGAATACATTTATTACTTACATTTTATTCTATATCCGACTCGGAAGAGGAAGAATCGTTGTTGACATTAATAATAATAGGGTCGATTAAATCATCACAAATATTGTCAATTTTCAACATATTTGCCTCTACTTTGATAACATGCTCGATACAGTTTGTCCAATTTTCCTTACTAACATGACTTACAGCACTCTCAAACAATTTCACAACATCGTTTATTTTAAAAGTAGTATTTTTTTTTCCAACTTCCCCCTTTACCTGAGCCCATATTAATTCTATGGGATTAAGTTCACAATGATAAGGGGGAAGTCGAAGAACTGATATACCACGAGAAGAAGCCATTTCTTCTACAATGTAGGTTTTGTATTTATTCTTGTTCATTTTTGCAATTCTGTAAAGTTCTTTCCTTAGTGGATCTTTTGGAAACTTAATATTTTTCGAAATAAGCCACTCCAAAAGCTCTGCTTTACGCCAACGACTTGTGGGCAATGCTTCTCGTAACCGTGAATGGTAACTTGCGTTGTCCATAACAATAACAGCCCCTTTTGGAATCAGATCCAACATTTGAACAAACCATTCCTCGAAGACATCCCCATTCATATCTTCGTGATAGTCCCCCGTGCGTTTTGAAATAAAAGTTAATAATCCACCATCAACAAAACCTTCAGAACTTCCAACATGGACAATGATAAGTCTTTTTCCTTTTCCAGATGGTGGCTGCAAACCTAACGACAAACCTTCCACGAATGCCTGCCTTCCGCTTTTAATGTTTTCATCTTGCCAATATTTGGAAACTGTATATCTAGCATTTATACACACATATATACAAAAATATATAAAATAATTATTGTTACAGATTGGTTTGTTTTCTATTATGAATAAACTGTGTTGCCTTTATTTATCAAACTTACTAAAATTTATGTACCTCTATCACTTTTTTTTATTAAAATTAGTACATCCCGTTACCTCTGACCTAAATCGTATATTCTTTAGCATAGCTGCAACTCATTCGTTCAATACAAAATGTACCTTACGGTATACCCTCTTAAAATATATTTTGGTACGTCTATGAAATCTACTTAAATGAATGATTTATTACTCCTCTTACTTTCTGTACAGACTATACTACTACAATAATTGATTTTTTTACTACGCAATATACTTTGGACAATCAGTGAGCAAAATAATTGTTATGGCAACACTACTCAGCCACAGTAGTTTTGGTATACTGTTACTCAGCTGTCGGTTGCCGGATCCATCAGATACGAGGGTCAGAGAAATTGTAATATAAAAAAATAATAAGATAGAACTTACCTCTTCCGGTTGCACTGCTTTATTAAGACCCGCTCCCATTATATCTAAAAAGATAATTCAAGGAATTATAATACATTCTAGTGCTTTACAGGAACCAATTTTTCTTTAAGCATTTTCAAGTCTCTGTACTACTTTTTGCTCCGAAAAAAATTATTATTGATATACAAGAAAATAGTTCAGTAGTTTTAAGCTCACGCGCAATAGACAACATTTTTTTCACGAACATAATAGCGAAGATACGAAAATAGGATAAACTTTGATCAGACTGTACAACCATGGGCTTGGTCGGTTTAATTTTAGAACTCTTCGTTTTCGTGTTCGCAGCTTGATATTTAGGTCGAACAAAACGACAAAAAAAGGGAGAACTCAGTTAATTGCTTAAGCCGGGCGCTTAGTTTGTACAAAATTGATTTTAGGATGTATAACTTATGGTTCACATTATACATGAAACTTAAGGTCACCTACATTACGTAAGGACCGGTTTTAATTGTACATTTTTTAGCGAATAGAATATTCCTTGTGATTTAACAAAATGTTTTGATTAAGCTTGTAGAGGTAATGAAATTAAGACATTTTTCTCCCAAAAACGTATTTTGAAATAACCAAAAATTCTTCTTATACAGTACGTCCTTAAATAGCGCATAAATTCATCAGTAATATGAAAACATTCTTGTCAGTGAATAATTTTTGTAACTCGTTGCTTTTTCTTAAAGATATATACTTTTTCGATTGAAATGGCTTGTGGCCTCTCACTATATCATCGATTGTGAAGCATTATTTCATTGGAGATATACAATATGTTGGAATCACATGGAAAACTTTTTTACTATTAACTTTAGGAAAAAAAGTTATTCTTCATAAAAAGTTCTGCATCATCTAAGACCTATAATACAGTCATCAAATATCAAAATTTTTTAGTCGTATACGAGGTTTGTCAAAAAATATGAGTCTTACTCAAGAGAAAAGTACCTTTAAAATTGACAATATCGAAAAATATTAATAAAAAAAGTTGGATATGTCGAAGCATTAGAATGATTGAAAATTGAATTTGTTTAGTTCTAACATCAATAGGATGTCAATTTTATAACTTGGTGTTTGAATGTATTTTATTATTTGCAAAATAAATGAATATGCACTTATTCCGCGTTTTAAATGCAAATAATATCAAAAACAGAAAACTTTGAAGATTATTATGTGTTTCTTAATCACAAGAGATAAATGTTCATTCAAATTTTGATTTTTGATGACTGAATTTTAGGTATTAGATAATGCAGAAATTTTTATGAAGAATAACTTTTTTTCCTAAAATTAATAATAAAAAAGTTTTCCATATGATTCCAGCTTGGGGGACAAATTGTATACTCAACTAGAGCATCCAAGGAAGGATTTCTCCAAGAAGGACCTAGTGAAAATACTGTTGAACCTGATAAGGGTTGCTTTCTTTACATAATCGGCACTGCCAGGAGTTCAAAAAGCCTAAAGGATGAAGTGCCGAGGACTCTAAGACTCTGGCTGATGTTGCCGAACCAACCAATCAATGTCCCAATAGTTATGATTCACCCTGTATATGACAGATCGAAGTGGAACCAAAGCGGGCCAAAATGTCTAAAGACAGTGGAAGCAGCCCCTTCCATCGGTGTTCGAAGATGCATTGCATTACGGACTGGAACCTTCAAAATGTCAACATGGAGAGTTTTAAAAGAAAAGCTGCTGCACCCTAATATGCAAAATCTTTTAGATACTTTTATCTACAACTGTCATGTAACGGGTACGATTTGACACTATTTTTAATGTCATAATGACGTATATTACCGCACTAGTGCGTTTTTGATTACATTACCGCACTAGTGCGGTAATAAGAATCTAGAAACATATTAATACCAGAATTAAATATTTAAAATAACACTGGAAGCTGCATTTTCAATTTCCGAAAGGAGATTTTCTTCGCTTGAACTCATTTTTATAGATTTTTGTTCATTCAACTTTGAAAATTTGATGACAACTAATTTTTTTTTTTCACAGCCTTGTTTGTCTTTGTTGCTATGGTCATAAAATATGATACACAGTACCTTATGTTTGCAGTCAATATTATTAAAAATACGTTGGATTGAAATTTTTTTCAAATTTTTTATTATAGATACTGTTAATAATACTAATAAACAGTTGTAGATAAAATTTTGTACGTAACACGTGTGATAGGAATTATTAACGCACTCATGTGATTACACAAACTTCACATGCGTGCGTTAATAATGTCCATATCCCACTAATTACGTAAATAACTATTAAGGCATATGTAAGGAAATACTTCGCGAATAAAATTACTCTTTGCTAACTCTAAATATCTACTGAAAATTAATTCATAAATGTAAATTTATTCCCTGAATTAATTGAAGGTCACTATTTTGAATTGACAGTCATAAAACGGAAACCCACCAATTTAGATGCTCTAATATTTTTTTCCAATAGTCTGATATTTTGTGAATACTGAAAAAATTTCAGTTCGGTTTGGTGGTATATTCAGCTTATCATAGCAGTGGGCGGATTCACTTGTGATTTTATTAACCTTGAATACCAGTAAATATAATGTTAATAAATTAACATTGTGGTAGATAGTTGATAGTTCTGTCGGTTTTAGAATTAATGTTACTAAATGAGAATAATGAGATTAATTAAAGTTTTAAAGATATCAAAGAAAACAATGAAGTCATGCTGTAAAAAATGATTTTACTTCGATGATTTTTGAAACGTGTCGAATAAATAGGCTTTTCGAGTATGTCAGCACTTTTTTCCCCCTACTAAAAGTAAGACAAATATAGTATTGTATAATGTCGTTTGTTAGATACAATAGTCGTTATTTATCGTGTAAGATTGAAAAGAGTATCATATACAGGGTGGTCCGTGAGTAATCGACCAAAGTGAAATGGTAGATTCTTGGCCTAAAAATATTACAATCTGACGCAACTTCCTTCAATAAAATATTGATGATAAAAAAGATACAGGGTGGCAAAGTTGAAATGTAAAAAAAAAAATTCTCAGTAAATTGAAAGATTTTTGATATACAAACGTAAAAATTTAAAGATAGAGGTTTTAATGCCTGGTAAATCATTAGTTCAGGCAACGAAGACCGAAAAATACCAAATAACGGAAATAATTCATGTAGAAGCCAATTTTTGGCACACTTGTAGGGAAAGGTGCCCTTAACAGCATACTAAAAGTACTGAGGGTGGGGGTGAAGCTAAGGGTGCGGGGGTCTCTAAAGGTCCCTTTTTTCATTTTTTTGTCAATAACTCAAAAAATAATGCCTCTAGCGAGAGAATGTACATTTACTAAATTAATCTTCATAAAATTCTCTATAAAAAAGGTTTCATACACTTTTTTTCTAGGATCAATGCTAGAGGAGATATGGAGGCGGAAGATGGAAAATTGAAAAAAAAAAAAAAACGTTTTAATTGTTAAAAATGAAATGTTTATTGTTTAATTAATCAACCTCTTACCGCCCTTTGTTTCAAATTGAAACATAGCGAAGACAGGTTAAACATGTATTTGAATATTTATTATTTGAAAATTAAATAATTAAATTTTCAACAATAACAATACGATAATAATACAAAAATTCTAAATTTGTTTGTTAGTTGCAAAATATTGTACATGGATAAATCAATGCTCGTGTGTTGATATAAAATTATTTCGAAGTATATTTTGAAATGGGGGCATTAAGAGGGGTGTTGGTGTGCCTATTGTTGTGTGCGTCGTTGGAGCCTGTAGACGGTAGAGGTGAATTGTTGGAGAAACACTATGCTGACGGCACCATTGTGAGTTGCGGGCTGGATAAAGCTGTTGTACATCCAACTGTAATAATAGTTGGGGAGGATGTGGACTTGATAGTTCTCCTCATTGGATTGGCACCACAATCAATCAATCAATATGTACTTCATGAAGCCAGGCCGTGGGAATGTGGAGACCAAATTGTTTTCAGTGCGGCAACTTCCAACAACTTCCAATCGCCAAAACGATTCTCCTTCTCCATAGCTTCTTCGGTTGCGACACCACCTCGGCTATACATGGAAAGAGTAAAGTGGGAATCGCTAAGCTATCCACAGAAAATCCTGGCCTTACTCACATTTTAACAATATTCAAGGTTCCCTCAGCATTACCTGAGGATATTGAACAGGCTGGCGAGAAGCTTTTTTTGCTATATACAAAGCACCTGATCATATCAAGACAACCTGAACGATGGTAGGTATTCGGAATTTCTGAAAGCGTCAATGAAGCCCAAATCAGACATGGCAACTCCTCCTACCAAAGTAGCTTCAAAGCAACACTCGCTCAGAGTATATCTACAGGTAAATCCATTTACATGTAGCTTTAAATACCCACTGCTTTCTTTAAATTACAAATATTAATTTGGTGATGAATTCTTACTTTGGTCTCATTACTTTCTTACAGATACAACAGTGGTTCGGAAATACCCCCTTGGGTCAAGGGAGAAGAAGGAATCCTTAACCAAATTAACACGAACGACCCTGTGGCACCCGTCTCCGTTTTGAAAATGATCTTTTGCCGATGCACGACTGGGTGTGGGGTGCGCTGCGGTTGCCGCAAAGCAGGAATTGCCTGCTCCGGTGCCTGTGGATGCCTCAGCTCATGTACGAACGAAGCCCCCGTCGAAGAAGATGAAAGTTTAGATTTCGACGAAATTTAATGTTCAAGATACATCATTAATTCACTAATTACTTCATTACTTCATTTTCAACAATAAACATATCGTTTTTAACTACAAATATTTTATTTTTAACAATAAACATTTCATTTATAACAATAAAAATGTTTTTTTCTCAATTTTTCATCTTCCGCCTCCATATCTTCTTAAGCATTGATCTTAGCAAAATGGTGTAAAGAACCTTTTTATAGAAAATGTTATGTAGATTAATTTACACAGCTTGTTCAATTGAAACCCATCTTTGGTCCAGGAAAAATTTATTGACAAGTACAGTTACAAATAACTACCACTACAATTGAGGCACATATCCCACTGTTTCACCAACCGAGTTATACCCTGCTTATAGAATTCTTGTGGCTGCTGCTGGAAGAATTCTTTCACAGCGTTTTGTACTTCTGCGTCCGACTGAAAACGGTTACCTTTTAACGCCTTTTTTAGTGGCCCAAAGATGTGAAAATCGCAAGGCGATAAATCGGGACTATAGGGTGGATGCTCTAATATCCTCCATTTATTTCGTTGCAGATTTTCTTTCACACCTTCAGCACACAAAAATTGAATGACCGCATGCTTATCACATTTGGACGGATTGTTAACAAACGCCATTTCAAAGTCGCAATACTTAAAATCGCTGTCAGATATAAACGAAATAAACAGATCAGTGTGACGTTTGCATACACTACTAATGTTGGAAAAGTTGAATGATTACAATCGTTTCCAAGGCTAACGTGACCAAAGATGGGTTTCAGTTGAAAAAGCCTCGTAGTATATTGACATTTTCGCTAGAGGCGGTATTTTTCGAGTTATTAACCAAAAACTGAAACAAGGGACCTTTAAAGACCCCCCGCACTCTTAGCTCCACCCCCACCCCTCAGTACTTTTAGTATGTTGTTTAGAACACCTTTCCTTACAAGTGTGCCAAAATTGGCTTCTACATGAATTATTTCCGCTATTTTTCATTCGTTGCTTGGACTACTTCAGCTTCTCTCATATACGCCATTAATAAGTTTTACACAGTGTATAATATTATAAATATTTTAAGAACGATGATATAAATAAAACATAACACGTGTTAGAAAGTATATTCCATCTTCATTAAGAAGAATTGTATAGTCTATGAATAAAGTCAAGTGATTTTTGTTATTGGGCCTTGTCTAATAAATATACTGCGCTAGAAATATGAAATATAACCGGCAGCTCTATTACCATCATCATCATTTTTGTCATTACGTACTTAATTAGATCCCAGATGAACTGCCATACTGGTACAAAGGACCAAAAGTATTTTGTGTAACCATGAGCATTAAATAAAAATTTCAAATAATGGAGATAAAGTTGAAGAGTCTTTGTTTTTTTATAATATTCCAACTATTTACAGAGTTCGGCAAAAGTCCGGGAACAGACAAATGATTTTTCTGTGAGAGTGGCTTTATCTTTCTAACCACTCGGTATAGGATAGCAGAACCCTATATTTACTGAAGGCTTAGAACGTGATCTATTTAGTTACTTACAACAACTATGCAAAGATCATTAGTTTGAAATTTAGAAAGAATTGCAGATGTTTTAAAATGGATTTAGCATAAAATTTAAAAAAATTGTAAATTGCACCAAAAGTATAATACCTAGGTATAGGACACCTCCATACGACATTTTTTGAATATGATAAATTATTAAAATACAGGGTGTTCCATTTAAAATAAGTCTGATACTGCACATTGAATGATCTAATAATGAAACTGAAAATTCTGAACACCCTGTAAGAAAATATTCAGTTCTCAATCGTGGAATACATTCCACGAATGTCCAACTATTTAGATGTAAGAGAAAATTTGCTAGGATTTGTTATATCAATGAGCTATTATTTTTTTTCGAAATGTTCACATTCTTAAGAAAGTCAGCATAACTCGGAACCCTCTGTATTTAGGTATAGGGAACCATTATGAAGGAGTATTAGATTTTTTGGGGGCAATCATAAAATGCAATAAAATATAGGGTGTTCCATAAGAAAAATAATAACTTTGATACGCCACACTTTATTGGAACACGTATATATCAAAATATTTTCAAATTATAGTTTAAGTTGGAGTAAAATTTGTGGTATAAAAACATTTTCCAAAAAATTTATATTAAATTGGATATTTGTCCGGTCCCGGACTTTTGCCGAACTCTGTATAAGCAGCCCTTAAGAAGAGATATACCGAGCAAGGGTTAAAGGTCGGTGCTGTTCGGGTAGAGGGAGAGGCGAGTTTGGGACCTGGCAGTGGCGGTACACACATCCTTGACAGGGCTCGTCTCGAGATTATGTAACGAATAGAGCGCAGGTAGATTATTTTCCATTTTATTATTGTGCCAGTTAATTAATTTTATTCATTAATGTTCTGATATGTTTTGGGGTATCACGTTTGACTTTTACATGTTGATAAAATTTGCGAATACCTACGTCGAATTAAAAACATATCTACTCAGTACAAAATGTACTCATAAACCATTTCATTTTATCTCTCGAAACTAGTTCAAGTTTGTACACTAAAAATAAACACATTCAATTTGATTTACTGTACGAAGCGTTGAAGGTTTTTTTCGATATACTGTGTTTTTTTTATCAGACCCAGACGAACGCACTAAATATTTTAGCAATGACACTGGTGGTTTTTCCTGGAAACTATAGCAGACCTTTCGAAAATTGGCGGTTTTTGAGATTTTGAAGTGCTTAACTTTTCATGTAGTTTTTTCAAAAATACCAGCCCAAAAAAATAGTAGAACTTATTAGAACAAAATTAAAAATTAAACAGAAACTTATAGAATGATCCAAATTGAAAATAGCAACAATGAAATTGTTTTGTATATTGAAAAATTCCTAGCCTACTATAGAACCAAACAAAATTTCTATGCCAAAATATTCTATTACTAAACATAATTAGCGGTGTGAATAAAAACGAGTAGGACAAGTAAATACTTGAACATATCAAAATAACAAGTAAACGCCAAAATTGAAGTGAATAAAACAAGTATTTACTCTTACTCGCGAGTAAATACTTGAGAGGCTAGTAAAACTCGGAAAAATGCCAATTTTGGTGTGAATAAACGCAAGTAAATACTTCTGTAGCAAGTAAATACTCGTCTATTCGCAAGTCAACCCAACCCCAGACTTGCAGTCGTACTTGTACACGAAAGATGGCTGCATTTATGAACCTGCGTGGTGTGAAATGTTATAGAGACCGGCGTGATATAAGTCCCGATCTATCTAAGGGACTATTAAGGTTTGAGAGCGAAAACGTAGATTTTCGCACTTTCTTGATGAAAACTGATGCAAGGGATGGAGGATTAACTGCACGGAAAAAGATGGAAAGTTAGTTTAGCGGCGAAAACAGAACAAGTCACAACAGGAAATGATGCCTAGTCTGTGTATCGCTACAAGTATTTACTTGCCTTTTTTGTGAATTCAGTTGTTTCGCGAGTAAATACTTGCTATATAGTATACCTCGGGTTGACGAGTACACGGTCACAAGTAAACTCGACGCTTTATTCACATCGGTTTACTTGGAGTTTAAATACTCGTTACACTTTACTTGTAAGTAAATACTCGTCGTACTCGTTTTTATTCACACCGCTCATTCTCCTCTTAATTAGATACATTTATTACAGCGAACCTGCAACGTCCCTAGACCTTTCAAAAAAAATGTTTCTTCTTGCTCTGCAAACCAGACCTCCACAGCTTTTATTACTTCCTCGTTGAAAGAAAATTTACGACCTTTCAAACTTTTTTCAGTTGAGAAAAGAGATGATAGTCGGACGGAGCCAAATCTGGTGAATAAGGGGGGTGTTCTAGTAATTCAAACCCTAAATCAAGAATTTTTTGCATGGCAACATGAGATTTGTGTGCAGAGGCGTTGTCCTGCAAAAACAAAACACCTTTGGATAGCTTTCCGCGTCTTTTCTCTTCAATTTTTTCCCGTAGAGTGGTCAGTAATGTCGAATAGTAATCTCCGGTTATTGTTCTACCCTTATCCAAAAAATCAATCATGATTACTCCATGGCAATCCCGAAAAACTGAAGCAAGAACTTTTCCAGCAGATTTTTGGACACGAAACTTCTTAGGTCTTGGAGAGGACGAAGGACATTGATCACCAAGGGTATTAAGCATATCTTCGTAAATCTGCTTACCTCTTAACCATTCTAAATACAGTTACTTGATGATGGCTCGATACTCCAATTTTTCGATTTTCACAATTTCGGTGGACATCATTTTTCTTTTAATTTATTGCGTAACTCTGGTTTACTTTTTTGACCTCCAACTTCACACTGACACTTCTAACGAGTTATTGTTCGTTGCTATGGTAACGCAATATTTTGTTCATGCATGGAACTGGTCCAGACTAACTAGATATCAATACATCCTCGTACAGTGTGTCTCAAATTCAAGGCGTACCTTTGGGATCTCGAGCAAAAGTGATTTGTGCGATTTTTATTTTGTTTTATAGAGCCATTTAAAAATATATCTAAAAACAATTGATACTTTTTCAAGGTCATTTTCTATTTTCTTCAACTTCATGTCATCTACAGGTATATACAGGGTGTCCCACGACGAGTTAAAACTATCTGTATATAAATAAAATGTTTTCAAATATGGCAGACTTCCGGTTCTACCTGAAGTCGACTGCAACTTTGTTATTTTGAACAGAACACCATGTATATTAGTACATTTATAGAATCTTCGTAAAATTTTAGTATAGTTTTGCCAGAAAACTTTTTTCGAAAAATGCATACTTTTTGAGATATTGATTTTTTTATAAAAAATTCCACCGTTGCAGACCCTTGTATATTATTTTTTTACGAAGATACCCTTAAAGATATGAAAATGGTTTCTGTTCGGTTGCTTTTAGCAAGGTCAGACGTATTTGAATCTATGTTGAAAATTTTTTCATTTTATACAGGGTGTGTATAAAAACTTTGTTTAACTTCATAAATATCAAATTTCTTTATTTTCTTAAATAGAACCACCCGGTTTTTTTTCCATTTTAATGCATTCAGGGGTAAAAAATAAGGCAAATTCATGTATACTTTCCTATACTTAAACCTTACCGTTATCCAGAGTTTGAATGTTTTCTGTAAATTTTGTAGATATGCAAGTGTGGTCTAAATTTTATTTTGACCCGTTGATACAAGCACTACGAAATGAAAAAGATTATGTAAATTTGCTTTTAATACATGGTACATCTGACGTTTCGTATTCGCGTATTCATCGTCAACTTTTTAAATACGGGCCTGGATGTATTGTTTATGGTTTATTATGTTATCTAGGTACTTTATTATTTACAGTTTCATCTGCAAATAAATTGTCATTTTAGTGAAGCGTATAGGTTTCGTTCCCAAACAGTCATCAAGATCCTAATATAATTACGTTTAATATGTGTCGGTTTCAACTGTTTTCGATATGGTTTAGAAATAATTTCTGAGAATATATTTTTCTTGATAAATGGAATTTGAAACTATAATTTATATTGTTTTCAAGTATTAAGCAAATATTTTAAATAAATAGGCCTATCTGTGTAACGATTGCAAATATTAGATAAAAAAAATGTCTTATTTGTTTTTAGTTTTATAAAAACTTAATTTGCATTTTTATTATAGCAATATTTTACTAAAAATAGGTTGAAATTTTAAAACCGTGTGAAGAAAAAGTATTACAATACCTACAGGGTGAATATGGCGATCATTTTGGGTTATTAAAAAAATTAGGTTATTCTTTTACAAAAATGAGCTTCCACAATATGCCGCAGTTTACCAATTGGCAAAGCCGATTCGATGCAGACTAAACTAAATGAATGCCAACACATATGTAGTTCTACAGTCGCTGGCTCTGCCAATTGGCATTGCTAACGGCAAATCGCAGCATAGTGTGGACACGCCTTTACATGTCGACCATAATAGTATATTGTATAATTAGTGGGTAATTGTATACTTAGTGGTTACACAGGAGTTTGGGAATATGCTTTTCACACGAATTATACATTCTTTTTTCTCTTCGATCGTTGATTTACATTTAAAAAATTAATTAAAAAATATTTTATTCAAGAAGTAATCGAGTAAGTTTAGATAGGTTTCTCTATGTTCATATTTCATATTGAAATATAGAAGTGGTAACCATGGAAATTACTTTATGACAAAAGTAAAATAATTTTTCTCCGATCGAATATATTGACGAATCACCTAAGAATAAAGTAGAAGTGGCTAATAAAATATTCAACACCCCTGCCTCGACTTCAAATGAAAATGATCGAAACGAGATAAAACAAACAATTAACCATGCAGCTTCAACGTCTATAAATTCTCAGTGCCCTCCAGTACAATTTACAAATTGTACAATAAATGTAAATATTAACAACAATTAATTTGTGTTCAAGAATATTGTTATAAATAAGATGTTTCTTTTAAAACAACTTTATCAATATAAAAATTAAAACCATACTTTGTTTCATTTTATTGTAATAATCCATTTGTAACATTACCGCACTGTTATTTTCTGATTGCTTATCAACTGCCTACTATTCGGGAAAGTTGAGCTTTGCGCATAGTAAACAGGTCAAAATAGTGTCACTTTTCCCACGATCGGAGAAAAAAATAAATACACCATTGCTCTAACTAAGATGGGCCAATTTTAATACCATGGACCATAGATCCATGGTCTTCAAAATAAAATATAAAACGTAGAAAAGCAAACTTAATACCTACCTAATGTTTTTAAAAATCCGAAAGGATACAGACTTACTAGGTTACCTGGGATGACTAACCTACACTTTGTATTCGATTTTTGTGCTTAACAAAAATATAAAATAGTTTCCTGGGGCATTGTCCTTGCATATAGAAGAACAGTTAATAAAAGAAAGTATGTCATCGAGATTTTAACTAGGTGTGCAAAAATATTTACGACTAATAAAGGATTGAAGACAATTAAAGATTAAATCACCAGTCTTTAATTAAGCGATTTAAAAAGTTCGATTCAATATCTTATTTTCCCCAATTTAAAATGATTTTTTGTAGACAGCTATCAAAAAATAATCAGTCTTCAAAAAAAAGAGTTTAAAGTTCCATTCATATAACTTTACTTATATATGCATAAAAAAATAATTAAACTATCAAAATTTAAGCAACAATAATTTCTCATATGAGTCCATAGTACATGGAGCAGAATATATGAGTTTATTACATCTTTTTAATATTTTTAGATCCTATGCATTTTTTTGTTTTCAACAATTACAAAATTTAATATAAAATAATTACGAAATCACTACTTTTGCCGACAATCTATATTTACAAAACAGGTTTCCGACATTATTTACCTTATTTAGATAGAAGCCATTTGCAGATATACCCTTATGGGCCTTATGTTTACCTTTAAATCGGCATTTTATAACATACTTTAAACATAAATGTATATATTACTATAAACTTTCACATGAATAAATACAATATTACTACTTACCGGTTTTTTTATTGAAATCCTTTATTATTAAAGAAAAAAACTATTCAATATCAAACAACGCTTATACTTAGATCCGAAACAACCACACCAACACAACTACAACTACACTCTAACGAATGACAGCGAAGCGAAAAGCGAAAGACGCGACGCGAACAAACAAATTGGAACATAGAGTAATAAGTTATAGTATCTGTAACAGTTGATCGCAGAGCTCCAGGTAGAGGTGCCTGAACTAATTTTCACAGGTGGGATATTTAAATTTGGTAGTTTGGATTAATTTGTTTGGTTTTTAACGTTGTAAGCAAATATCAAACTTCAACTTAGCTGCCCACTCCAAGTGTAGTGTAAGGTAAATTTAAATTATCTATCTTGGTTCTTCATTTATGTTTTCGTTCACGCTCTGATAGATAGTCTATGGTTCTAAGACCGCCGAGCTGAACAAAGATATTATTTTTCTATGGAACAAACCAAATATTTCTCTATGGAACAAAGCAAATATTTCTCTATGGAACAAAGTAAATATTTCTCCATGGAACAAAGCAAATATTTATCTATTGAACAAAGAAAATATTTCTCTATGGACCAAAGTAAATATTTGTCTATGGAACAAAGCAAATATTTCTCTATGGAACAAAGCAAATATTTCTCTATGAATTGGAACTAGGAACGGGTTTTTCTTTTAAATTTGGAATTACAGTGTTTTAGCTGTATTAGAATCAATTGACATTTCGGGTTCAGTGGGCTGAATTGCCGTATAGCAAATATTGACTTATGGTGAAAACATCTTATATATTTTATAAATTGCGAAGAATTTAGAAGAGGACCTTGACCTTGAGCCCGGCTAATAAACTTGTTACCAAAATGAAAAAGTTTTAAATAAATAAAGCTGATGTAATAGTAGTGATAAACCAGCCCGTTATGTTCCGAGATAATTTTTGGAGAAAGAAAAAAAATTCTGATTTTTAAATTTTATACAATCAATGGAGAAAATCAGTATCACAAATTTGTGCGTAAAAACATACATATTTCAACTGTCAACTAGGTACTAAGTTATTTCATTTAACTATTTTAACTCATTCATAACCACAGAGATGAGTAATACGAATAACAACTATCAGCTTGAATTTCTTGTTTAGCCACAAAAGTACCGCTAATTATTTCAGTCAAACTTTCTATTAAAATAATTTATTCTTAATTCATTCATTTTATTGCTTAGGTCACGAAGCACATTCTACCTACTGCTTATGAATTTTAAAATTCTCATTTGTTTACGTTCCAATTTTATGAAAGATCCTGTACTTTTTAATTTTAATAGTTAACAGTGAATATTTTTTAATCAGGCAGTAAATGTATTGGGAAAGTAGAATTCGATAGATGGCGCTCTGAAATGTCAATGTCATCTTAGCAACGAGTAAAACAAATCAGCTGCCTTTGATATTTAAGTGGTTTTATTTTGCTGTTTTAGTTATTTTCAGTGTGTGTTTTGTAAAACTTTTGCTTTTTCTTTGATTGTGCTTTAGTATTTTGTGATGTTAAACTGAATTTTGACTCCTAATATTTTTATTTTTGGAGTAATAGGTATGGTTGATATTTGTGAAATGTTCAACAAGCGTTCAATTAACTGTTTAGTTTTAGGTCTGATTTCGTGTTTTCATTTTTTATAATTATATCGACAAAAGTTGCAGGGAAGGTAGGTTTGTATTGAGTAATATTTTAAATCTTTAATACCGACTTATTTTCTCTTTGATCTGAAATGAAAACAAAAAATAGAATAACATAACATCTTCCATAATATCTCTGATTATATAAGAATATTACCTCAGGAATAATGACAGTTGAGTTAAATAGAAAAACACAGTTTTAAACTTGTCACTGACACAAAATTAAACAAATAAAGTACGAATTTACGGTAATTACGTTGACTTGCATATTATAATACAAAAACAATGCAAAACGAATTATTTTACTCGTTGAGACAGTTACAATTTTCTCCGCCAGAGGTCTCATTGAATTCTACTCCGCCCAGCCCAATAGTCTATTTTTCGGTTTGTTCCCGACTGTTATGGACATATTGAGTTTGACAGTCATTCCACTGATTTTGACAGTTTTATGAGTACATCAAGATAATACGTGAAAAATGTAGAAAAGAAGAAAAACTTTTCAAAAAAGCATCATTTCACACATCAAAAGTTATCCTGAAAAGTTTCTAGTAACATCTTCACTAATGGAAGGAATATTGGTAGCTTCTACCACAGATGACTTCTTTTTTGAAGCATCCAGAGCTCTTTTTGAATTCTCCACGAATTCCATCAGACCCCTGGACATGTAATAAGGTCTACTTTCACCGTCGTTCTTCTCACAGTCTTCACAGAAGCACAAGAAAATTGTGTCTATCACCATCTAGAGTGAAAAAAAGTTATACCTGCGTGAAAGAATTGTTACGTTTACACCACAGAGTACACCATCTAGATGGTGAACTCTGTGGTTTACACTTACTTCATAAACTGTCATAAAACAGTGTGAAACAAAATAGGCAAATAGCCCAGATAATGTAACTGGTACCCACATATGCTGAACACCATCTTTATTCTAAAAATAGATTAGTACATTAGTACGTTGAATTAAAATGTTATATAATAACCTACTTGTAGTATTTTGATTCCAATTAGAACAGTCGCAATAACAACCATTACTTTTCCCAAAAATAATACAAAATCTCCAACTGAATTGATTGCCGCAACTCTTAATACATTTGAAGAAAGGTGCTTAAAAGCCTGTTGTCCTGCTTTGCAAAAGGGAAGACCAAAAATAGCTGAAAATAATCCATCCGTGAAATATTTGAAATAATCCATAGACTTTTCCAGATCATAGATATGCGAAATGTATTAGACGCGCATGCGATGTACTTACCCACTTCAATATACGCATTTCTAGTTAAATACTTCAATATTTTTTCGAAGCAGTACAAACAGCAATGGCAACATTTTAATAAACAGCTGACACACTTCCCCTCGTTATTTCGCAAATACTTTTCAACTATCTTCATCAACATTCTGAGAAATTGAACGGCTGCAATAAGACAAGACCCCAAAGCTACGGATCCTAAATGGAATCTTATCAAGTTTTGGGCACTCTCTATAACTGGTGTACCCAATGAAGTTTTATTTCTGAAATATATCAAATTAAATTTAAGCTTTTTATTATTTTTTTTTATTAAAAACCTTTTAAAATACCATATGCTGACGGCTCCAGCTATAACCATATGCTGGCAGCCGATGATGAACTGAGCCATCCACAACATCGCGAAAAAGTTGTACCATCTTGTTAATGTCATCCATCCATCTTTTTGGTAATAAAAAACATTAACTCGAAACTCACTTAAAGTTCCAGAGCTTTCTATCCAAAGGCAAAAGATGAACCATAGACCAACAGTAATGGATAGAAAAATGAATGTCTAAAAAAATCACAGAAATATAAAAATAAATGCCATATGTCACAACAATTAAGTTCGTTTTTGCTAGAACCCCAGAACTGAACACTAGCTCTGTGGTTCAGCAATGCTCTTTTAACCACAGAACTACTATTTAGTTCTGTGGTGAGTGTAAGGATTTAACTGGGAACGACATGGGGTGATATTTACTTACCAAAACAGGTTGAAATAATAATATAGGCATAGCAGCAACGGCCTTTCCAGCTTCCTCGAATAATTGCACCACTAATTTGATTCTGTTTCTCATAACAAAAATAATAAAACTTATAACAATGGTGACTATGGTCGCTATAATAGCAAACACTAAGTAAGTGTCAGTTTTTCTTGCATCAATATCCGGTACAAGATTCGAAGGCATTTCGTCAATTGTATTCTTAGAATTTTTCCATAGGATCCTGAAAAAATAGATAAAAGGGTACCACAAAGATCCGTATTGAGACCCTTGTAGAGCGTTTACACACCACAAAACAACAGTTCCTATTAAACAGGCTGATAATGATCCCAATAAGACTATCCAAACGACAAAGCCCACTAGGAATCTGAATAAGGCCAGAAGTAAACACGATAACACTAGAAAAAATAATTATATTGATTTAAAAATGTATTTCTGGTAGTTTTTTTTTAAATATTACCTAAAGCGATGAGGCAAAGGTAGCAAATTTCAGTCCAGCATATTTGAAAGTCCTCAGATACTTCCTGGAAAATGGAAAAATTTATTTCAGCAGATATTAAATAGGTAGAGTTCATTTAATAACCTTCTTGGTGTGCGTCATCGATTGTTAATGTCCTCTTAACACATTACGTTGGAAGAAATGTTGTTATATTTATTTCAAATTTAAATAATACAAAAATATGCCTAGATTTAGAGATGCATCAAGTCAAACTAGTTTGATTTTACTCAACAAACTTGACTTGACTTGAAAATCAAACTATTTATGTAAAAAGTTTGACTTGAATCGATTTCTGTATCTTTAGGTTTGACTTGAAATCAAACTTTTTCAAACAGTTTGAATATTATATTGCGCAACGGGTTGACTTCCAATTCTAATAACTGAGAGCGTACCGCCTACCTCATACCCCTACCGCCATTTGTTTTCATGTCTGTCCGAGATTTAATGCAAGTGTTTGAGTTAACGTCTGAAGAAAACGAAGACGAAAACTCTGATACTAGTGATAATGAAAATACAATATCTGAAAATACTGCAACAATTGCAAATGTTAAGGTAATTTGTAAAAAAATTAAAAACTTCGAAATGTTAAGATTTAACTTCGCAAAATTTTGCTACTCATTGTGACAATACCGATACTCTTTTACATTTTCGAATACACGATACAGAATGGAATGTTATTGAAAGAACATGTAAGTATTCACAAAGTTTCAATATACTAACTAAAATTTTAGAAGAAGAGAAATATTCTACCCTTCCTATGGTGGTCATTGGGATCAATATGCTACTCGACAAATTAGAAAGATGGGCGCATGAACTAGATAATAAAGAAAATAGAGACGATCTTGATGCAAAAATAATTCTTGCCCTTCAGGCAGCTCGCGATAAAATTGTTAAGCATCACAGTAGGACTAACTGGATATATTGTATCGTTTAGATTTTGGATCCTCGTCAAAATTGAAACATTTTCTTTAATATAACGACATGGGGACAATCCTTAAAAGATGAAGCCATCAAGAAATTTGAAGAAATTTATAAAGAAAATTATTATTCACCTCACAGTGACAAAAAAGAGTCACCCCAAACCCAAGTTGAATGTACAGTCAGTGTGTTCGAAAAAAAGTCTGATGAAGTTACTGATTTTGATATAGACTTGCTTGGACTTTTCCAATCATCTCCAAAAATAAATAGAAACGAAAATTCATGGAGCAGACAGTACCTAGGACATGTTAAAGTGGTGGAAACGGCACGAAACTGCATTTCCCACTTTATCAAAAATGGCGAGAGACTTTCTAGCCACCCCAGCAACATCAGCCTGCATAGAACGCTATTTTTCGAGAGCTTCTTTGACAGTCACAAAAAAACGAAACCTATTGAATGACCAGTCGATTAGAACATTAATGTGTTTAAATTCGTGGCTTCAACAAGAATCCTTAACAA
The DNA here is from genome assembly GCA_910591685.1 of Galerucella tenella. Lineage (NCBI taxonomy): Eukaryota > Metazoa > Arthropoda > Insecta > Coleoptera > Chrysomelidae > Galerucella > Galerucella tenella. The sequence continues at coordinate 4,381 of CAJUYH010003450.1, read as the reverse complement.
ATATCACACAAGGATCGCAGGAAGATGTTACTATGTAATATATTGTCGCTTTCACTTGATTTTTAAGAACTTTACTTTTCACAAAGAATTTTGAGGTGACAAATTCGAGTTGATCAAAAACATTTTTTGAAATAATGTATTTTCTTTTTGTTTGAAATAATGTATTTTCATTTTATTTAAAATAAATGTATTTGTTGTACCTACTTACTATATTTAACATAAATATTTTACCCATTCAAGGTATATCTACTAAATAAATTATTTTTCAAACTCTCCCAAACTAGTTTGACAAACAGTTTGAATTTTCAAACCTGTAACCATTGTCCAGTTTGATTTGACTTGAATATTTTTTTTGAAAGATTGACTTGAGTTTGACTTAATTTCAAGTCAAACTCAAGTCAATCTCAAAAATTCAAGTCAAACTTGTGCAACTCTAGGCCTAGATACACGGAAAAACATCAGTATTTTGAACGTTCTCAAGTATTTTCAGTTAGAAAAAGAAGCTGGTAATTATTAATTTCATAGCCTTTTCGAATTTGGCTGGATACGATCCTGATGATTTTATTTATTAAATTCAAGGTTAGCTATATGTCAAAATAGCAAGTAAAATAAACGACATACCCAAATCCGGATATACGTCATAAACGATGACGCACACCAAGAAGGCTATTGAATGAACTATAGTTACAAGAAGTGTCAATAAAACGAAAATGTAGAGGTGGGACTATACCATTCCGGTAAGTGACCAGATATGCACTAATAGTATATTACGTAGCAAGTGTTGTAAGTAACCCATTACGCACGAAATGAAAAAGTTTATGAGTGCGTAATGGGATTACAACTCGTGTAACGTACTATACTTTTTCTACGCCTATCTATTTTCTTCTGAGTGCTGATAATTTCATCTTTTTTACTACTAACAGATATATTCGTAGGTAAAGTTGAGAAAATGTTCGGATACTATATTTTGTTACAAAAATTGACAGCATAAATGAGATGACGCTTATTTCCATATCAAGAAAACGCTAATTATTTTTTTTTTGATATTGTATTATGTGTTGCCGACATTTAGGGGCATCACTGTTTTAAACTAAAATGTATTTCTCTAATGCTAAAAGCTTTTATGTTTTTTCATTGATTAAAAGTATGTAAATAAACCAAATAAAGTAGTACGTGAATAAAAATTTGATTGTTATTTAATTAAACCAAGAGGTTTAAGGTTTCTCCTCAAATGGAAATGTATGCTATGAGATCTCATTACGTGCATGTTATTGTTAATAGTATATTACATAACAAGAGTTGTAAGTTGCTTATTACATGCGAATAGAAAAGTTGCGCACGAGCCGCGTAGCAGCGAGTGTAGTAAATTCTATAAGCATGTAATAAGCTTACAACTCTAGTTGTGTACTATACTTTTTCTACGAACAGCTTCATAATTAAAAAGGTAGAACGTGTCGTGGGACACACGGTAGGAACTTTAGTTCCTTTTAAGCAAAAATTATGTAATACATCTGGCGTTATAGATAAACAATTTGTATATTCCTTGGTGGTCGAGTAGTAGGCAAACCAGACTCTCACGCGGTAGACCCGGGTTCGATTTCCCGTGAAGAAGTTTTTTTTTATTGTTAATTTTATCTTTAAATAATTATTCTGCTTGATATTAATAACGACAACAGGTAGACGTTTGAAATATTTAGCAGAATATTCAATAGATAATGGTACGGTAATGTTTTTCTTATTTATTTAAACAGTTTTTACTGTGGGATAAAATTATAAGCTCACTATGGCTAATTACTATTGATTTATTGAAGAAACACTTACACACTATGATAAACTTAATGTATATACACACTACTTAATGTCTACTAATTTATCTACACTCGGTATAATAATTGTCCTAATTTATCTTCAACACTATTTATATTCACTTCTGTTCACTTACTGTATACTGAAACTGTTTACCGATTCACTGTTTACTGAACAATTCTTCGACTCACTCGAAAACCCGCGTATATATAGTTCTTCGAATCTCTAGAACTTTCTTGAATTCACCGCCTTCTACGCTGTTCGAGAACAGTCAGTTGGAGAACCTTTCTAGATAGGTCGCATTCATAGTTTGCGACTGGACCGGCTTTTGAATCAGTAGGTTCGTAACAGTACGGTACCCTTCATGAGATAGTCCGACTGGCAACATCTACTTATCGTATATTTAAAAAGGGAAACCGTAGCATTATACAAATTGGACATTCAAGAACTGTACGTTTACCACAAAAAAATTAGTGGAAACATAAAATTGAATTGTTAAATTAGCATTTTTTTCATTAAATAGTAATCAGAATGTAAGGTTTTCGATTTTTTGCTTTTAAAACTGTCGGATTGTCTTTTTAAGTAACCTCGCAATTTTGTGTAATTTCCAATATTGACATTATTCTTTTAAGTTATAGTACTCCTCAACATCGAATATATTGCCCTTGCCCATAATGAAGATGGTTTGAATTTCTTAGTGATTTCTACAAAATATGCCAAGAGTACGTTTTCAGAAAATGAACTTGCATTGTTAGTTGTTCGCCAGTCCATAAACTGCCGGTATACATTTTCATCCTCTTGACTTTTCTGGCAATATGTTGTCAGTAGTGTCCACGGCTAATTGTATAATATTGGGTGATGTGCTACTTAGTTCGTTTCCACTATTTGATGAGCTCATTTTAATTATTTGTCTTTAAAACAAATGTACATTCACGCTAACAGCTAGTGACAGCGAGTCTTATTAATTATTAAACGTCAAAACAATCTCTACTAACTCGTTTCCATGGTTACTCGAAACCATTGTCTGACTAGGCTTGGGTAATGAATTTTTGTTTTTCTAGAACTGAAGCGTAATTTTTTAATTATTTATTTAATTATAAAATTTATCCAACTTGAAACATTTATAATAACCTACTCACAAAAGGTGAAAAATAGAAACTAAAACATATTTATTAATAAACTATCATTAATACGGTCGTGCATAAAATTTTGTATATTTATTAATAAATGACTATTAAAACGGTCGTGCATAAAATATTGTATGTATTTCAGGCGTAAACAGCGTTTATGGACCTTACGTGTTAATAGCCCTCGCCTTGCAGCTTGGGCTCTTACTTACACGTAGCGGTCCATAAACGCCTGTTTTACGCCCTTGATACATAAATAACTATTATTACGTGCTAGTCATTACGTGTCAGTATCCGTAATGATCTATTTACTTAGTAACCAAATAGTAGGTAATATGGAATTTACTAGTGTGAGAGTAGAAAAATGTCATTTACAAGGAATATTGACAGTGCGATTTTTGACGTTTACAGACATGGGCGTAGAAAAACATAGTAACAAAATAGGAAGGAAATTTCTTGTATGTGTATTCGGAGACTCCCGCGTCGTTTCGGGTTTAAAGGAAAAAGTCATAGAGAGAGCATTTGTGGATAGAAAGAAATTTCTTTTCTATTTCTATCAAGTTACGTCGTGCTGTATACTAGTGGATATTATATTACTGTACACTTACCGTAAAAAAATTTTTAAGTCCAGTCCTGGAAAATACCTTGTTCACTACAGCTTCGCTTTTATTTGGCATACATCTGTTGAAGAATTTTCCGCTGGAAAAGATAATTGCCGGTCTTCAAATGATAATCACTAGATGGCGCAACTTTTCTATTTTAAATATTATTAAATTTAAAAATTACCGGTTATATTTGGATACTTACTATCCCGGATATTGGTTGCAGTCTGAAATACAAATTCTATTCACATCCTTGGATGATTTTTCTCGTAAAACTATATGGTACCTAAAATTCAATATAGAAATAAAAATGTCCAAAAATAAAAAGGAAGAGACATACGGTTCATTAACTTTGTTAGTTCCAAAGCACTGGGGATAATTTTTGCCATCATTTCGATCTTTAAGATTTTTGTTATCTCTTCCGCAAATGTTTCCACAATTATCATATCCATTCACTACTCTATAGAGATCGCCGTTATATATGCAATAGCTTAGAAAGCAAATCTAAAAATTCATAAAACTTTTAGTTCCAATATACACTTCAATTTTTACACTAACTTACTCTTCTACTCTCGTATATTTAGTTGAAGGAGTTACACTTACCAATGCTGTTAGAAAAATTACGAATATTATTAAAAAGCAAACATCTGTTGATGATCTATTTTTTATTTTAAAACTTTCACTATCTTCCGAATCGGATTTGTTGAAGTTTTTAAATTTATTTACCTGAAAAAGGAAGAAAATTGAGACGTTTGAAATGAAATTGAAAAGCTTTATATGGTAATTTTCAACAATTTTGGTACAGTCATTGTGCCATACTTGGGACTTTGTCATAACTTGGGACGA